>RBNI01000088.1:0-43755 GCA_003990745.1 Jimgerdemannia flammicorona | reverse complement strand
GATGTTTTTTAATCTCGATTTGGATTTGTTTTGTTTGTGTTTGTTTGTGATTTTTATCCTGCAACTGGGATTGGCTCCCCCTTTATCTCCGCTTATCTCCGGCGGTCATGTGGTTCCTAATTCGGTTCGCCCCGTGTTGTGGCACGTCCTCCCTTTTGGGACGTCGTATTTTGTATATAAGGACCGCGCTTTTGCGCGGCAATAAACGCCTGATGCATTTTCAGTTACGTTCTTTGTTCGTCCTCCTTATACACGCCTTTCCACATGTCTTCCGTTCGCTTTGACACTGGCTCTGGGTTCGCTCCCTTGGCTCCCGCTGGGCCTTCTTCCTCCTCTCCTTATTTTCAACTGCTATATATATCTGAGCCTGAGCCTAAAATAATGGAGATCAAAGATCAAGATGATGGTGAATTCTCCAATGACAAAGAATCCTCTATAAAGGGTAAACAAAAGCAAAAGCACTTCAACATTCACTAAGAAACTCATTCAGAATTGGGAAATTATTAAGATATACCAAGAAGCTCTCAGCAACATAAGAACCATGTAAGCTATGTTAAAGTATATAAATATACATATATTGCAATATCTTCTGGTGAGCCAAGTATATACAGTAAAGCTATAACCAATCCTGATGGTAAGAAATAGAAACAAGCTATAGATGAGAAATAAAATTCACTCATCAAAAATGATATATCGGATCTAGTATCTCTTTTATCAAACTATCAAGCAATTGAATCAAGATGGATATATAGAATAAAGTACAATACTGATGGTGATATAGAGTAGTATAAAGATCACTTTATTGCTAAGAGTTATTTCTAAGATTATAGTATTAATTATGATAAACCATTTTCACTAGTGTTTAAGCTTACTTTGCTTAGAATACTCCTTGTGATCAGTGTACTATATAATCTAGAAATCCATCAGATAAATATTAAGACAGCCTTTCTGAATGGTGATGTAGATACTGAACTATATATTTATCAACTATAAGGAGACAAACTATATGACAATTAGAATAGTGAGCTTATATACAAACTATATAAAAGATTATATAGTATTAAGCAAGTAGCATACCTATAGAATAAAAGAATAAACAAACATCTCCTTAACAACAGATTCAAGTATTGTAAAGTAGATAATTATATATATATTCAGTTATGATAATAGTATAGTATTTATTGGTATATGGGTTGATGATATTATCATTATAGCTAGCAAGAATAGGCTTAACAGAGTAAAGGAAACTCTATGCTAAGAATTCAAGATAACTGACATGAGCAACACATCCTTCCTTTTGGAGATATCTATCATATATAATAGAAATATATATTCATATACCTCTTGCAAGAAACTTATACCAAATTCATCTTCAAATGCTTCAATATGAGTAATTGCAAGCCTGTCAGCACTCTTATGGATACTTCTATAAAGTTAAGAAAGCCAAATACTACACTCAAAGAGATGACAATAAGAATAGTATCAATAATATTTTCTATCAGCAAGTAATCAGCTCTCTCATATATCTTATATAAGGAACAAGATCCAATATATCATACATTATGAATAAGGTGGTGCAGCACTTCTCCTGCTTTGATAATTTACATTGAGGTACTATTAAGAGGATTTTCCAATACTTAAAGAGATCAGTATACTATATGCTCATATAGGGCAGTGATATTGGATTAAGCAGGAGCAATGGCAAGAGCAATGATATCTGGCTATCTAGTACTTATAACACTAATTAGGCTAGAGACTTAGATGACTGTCAATCTACAACTAAGTACCTCTTCTATATTGGCAATAAAGGATCTATCATTTTAGAGCAAACATATAAGCAGAGTTCTGTGATAACATCCTCAATACAGACAGAGTACCAGGCATTGTTATTGGTAATAAAAGTAGCTATTTGGCTCTGCAAACTATTAAGAGAGCTTGGTTTCACTCAGAAGAACTCTATATAGATTAGATAAGACAACCAATTGATGATAGTACTTACCAAGAATGTAGTACACTAAAGCAAAATGAAACATATTAATATACAGTACCACTTTGTTCATGAATATATAGAAAACAGTGCTATATACTTAGAATACATCTCTACAGAGTATATGACTGCCAATTCACTTACTAAAGCTCTTTCAAAGCTGAAGTTTGAGCAGTGTGCTAAAGAAATAGATCTTTTCAGTTAATCACAGAATACTTTTCAGGTTGTTAAAAGTCTCTTGTACTATATTTTATATCTATATATATTGATTACATCCCTCATCTATAAGTAGATTATGTGGATAACATTACATTATATTTTTGCAAATATTTTGAGTATTTCAGAATACTTTTCAATCTATAAAAATTTCTTAGATATAGGATTTTTTTTTTTTTTTTTAATAGTATCAGAATTATATACAGTTCTAGTTTTTCCATGTATTGTATTACTTTTTATTCTAGTTTGCATTCTATTCTTCCTTTTTGGATGTATTTTTTATGTATCTCTTTTTTTTTTACATATCTTATTGAGTAGGAGTATTAGGATGATAACTTAATATATTAATATATAATTGGTAATTTCATCAGTCTTGCATCATATATTAGTAGTACATGAAATATGCATCTTACACAAACTCAATAAAAATACCTCTCTTTTCAATAAAGAGTATGTATTTGAAAACTACAGATTATATAATAATAGTATATATATAGCTAGACTATATTGAAAACCAGCTACCTAGTCAGCCTAGTCTCATAGAGATATTTATATACATTAGTTGATAAGTTATTCTTTATATATATTTTGTTAATATTTCAATTTCATAGTTATATTTCTTTATTTCTCACTTTTATTTTTTATTTTCTATATATTTATTTCTTTTTTTTATATATTAATACATTTACTTCTATGCTGTACTTTCAAGTAAATATAAAGCTGTAACATATCTGAAAAGATAGTCTTATAATATTCTATATATTTAAATCTAAATAAAGATTTATGATATTACTTCTAGTAAGAAGTTAGCTATAAGTAACAATTCTCTACTATAAGAGAATTAAGATAGCATACTCTGCTATTATATAAACACTTAGTATTTGAAGAAAATTTTGTAGTTGGTATAATAACTTAGTGATTAAATTTGAGATAACTGACTTTTTCTTTTTTCAATATTACCAGAATGACTTAATATCATTTACTATATTTTATATATTTAAAGATAGAGCCTCAACTAGAAACAGAACTACTAAATATAGATATTTCAGCAATTATTTATTTTTAATATTGAAGATTAAGCAGTAGATAGCTAAGATATATATAATATATATGTATTATCTAATTTTTAATTATTACTTTTTAACTAATCTTGTGAATTATTATTTATATTAATTATTATTATTTTTATTTATTAATTTAAATAAAAATAAAATTGAAAAACTAGATGTACTTTTAGGGTACTCATATCTTATCCAGTCTTTGATAATCTAATAATTTGATAAGATAGTTATATAAGATTATAAAGATAAAGAAAAATAGAAATTTAGTATTAGTTATCAAGCAGTTGGATAGATTGATGAATTTGTACCTTAACTATTTATTAGTACATAATAGTGAAATATATTATTAAAGTTAAAAAGTATATTAATTTATAATAAGTCAACCAATAATTATCTGAGTAACTACTAATATAAAGCTATACTAAGTATAGATAATAAAGAGCCTAAGACTTAATATATAAAATAAAAATTACTAGAAGAATAATAAAATTGAGAATATAGAGATACTTACTAATAATAGAGAAAGAAGAGTAATAGTTATATAGCTATATATTTTATTTAAGAGCTATTATAAGAGTTTATATATATATATAAATAAAAAATAAATAATAAAAATAAAAAATAAAAGTTTAGATCTTACTACCTTTTTAGATTTAATAGATTTTGGATTTAATAAATCTGATAGTACTCATTATTTATCTCATTATAACTTATCCTTTATAAAGTAAGAAAATAAGATAAATTACTTTAGCTATTTCTTTAAACTATAAGACTCTTAAGCTATAGCTTTATCTATCTCTCTTTCTTTCTTTCTCACTATAAGAGTCTAAATATATATATAGTAAATACTATATATATATTTTTATCAATAATAGAATAAGATATAACTTGGAAAATAAAATATAATATTATAAAGAGAGAGATAATTTTATTAAAGTTACATAGGTTGTATATTTCTCATATTACTAATGAATAATATAAATCTGATGAAATGGTATAAGATTATGTACTGATATATCAAGTTATCATCTCAATACTCCTGCTCAATGAGATATATAATCCAAAAAAAATGAATACAATATGTACCCAAAAAAAAAAGAGAATATAAACTAGAATAGAAGCAAACTAGAGTAAACTAAACATAACTAACAGAATTCTTTCTAGATAACTACAGAAGGTCAAAATTCTCTACTTATAAGTATGAAAATAGATAAAAAATTTAGTAAAAAGACCAGTAATGTAGGAATTTTGTGGGTTGAAAAGTGTTCCAAAATATATAAAATATCTGAAATATCCATCTATAGGTAAAGAATACAAAGAGTATAATATATGTAATTCTCTCATAGGTGAGAAATGTAACCAATATAGATATATATATAGTATAAGGCTTTTGACAGTTGAAAAAATATCCTGTGATCAACTAAATACTGATATATAGCTCATAAGATCTATTCCTTTAGTATATTGCTTGAACTTTAACTTTGAAAGAACTTTGGTCAATGAGTCTGCAATCATATACTCTATGGGGATATATTCTAGATATATTGTACCATTTTCTATGCATTTATGAATGAAATGATGTTATATATTAAAATGTTTCATTTTACTATAATATACTTAATTTTTGGTAAATATAATCATAGACTGGTTATCTTAGTATAGCATAGTACTTTCTTAAGTAAAGCTGAGCTTCTTCAATAGTTCACAGAGCTATATAGCTTCTTTTGTTACCAATGATAGAGCCTGATATTTAGCTTATATAGATGATGTTACAATGGAGAATTGTTTATATATTTACTATGAGATTATGGACCCTTTTTCATTTTTACCAATGTGAAAGAGATATCTAGTCATAGACTAGTAGTTATCTAGGTCTCCAGCCCAATCAGCATCATATGTACCAGATAGCTTGATATTATTGCTCTTGCTATTACTTCTACTTAATCCAATGTTACTGCCACCTAATGTGAGTATATAGTGTGTTAATCTCTTTAAGTATCTGAAAATCCTCTTAATAGTACTCTAATGTAAATTATTATAGCAGAAGGAATACTGTGCCACTTTATTAATAGTATAGGATATATTGGGCCTTGTTCCAAGTATTAGATATATGAGGAAACTAACTGCTTACTAATAGGGAGTATTTTTAGTAAACATATAGTTATCATCCTTGGGTATATTTTCAAGCTTTCTTAATTTTATGAAAGTTTCCATCAGGGTACTCACAGGCTTGCATTTACTTATTTTGAAGTATTCAAGAATGACTTTAGTATATATTACTTGTGAGAGGTGTATGGTATGTGCATTCTTGTCTCATATAATTGATATCCTCAAAAGAAAAGATATGTCACCTATATCAGTCATCTTGAATTCTTAGCATAGGGTTTTTTTTACTTTTTTAAGCCTGTTCTTACTGATAATGATAATAATATCATCTACCCATATACTAATAAATACTATGTCATCATCATAATACTAGATGTATATGCAATTATCTGCTTTACAATATATGAATCCATTGTTAAGGAGATATTTATCAATTCTTTTATTCTATAATCACACCACTTATTTGATATCATATAGTTATTTGCATAATCTGCATATAAGCTCATCATTTTCATATCCTTATAGTTGATGGATATATAGTTCAGTATCTATATCACTATTCAGGAATACTGTCTTTATATCTATTTGATGGATTTCGAGATTATATACTACACTGATTGCAAGGAGTATTCTAAGTAAAGTAAGCTTGAATACTAGTAAAAATATCTCATTGTAGTCTATACCATAATATTGCAAATAACTCTTAGCTATAAAATGAGCTTTATACCACTCTACACTTCCATCACTCTTATGCTTGATTCTATAGACCCACTTGAATCTGATTACTTGATGATTTGGCAGAAGAGGTATCAGGTCTCAGGTACTATTCTTGATGAGCAAATTGTATTCCTCATCCATTGTATATTCTCATTTCTTACTGTCTGAGTATTATATAGCCTCATTATATATACTTGACTTGTTGGAAGATATTACAATATATATACATTTATATGCTTTAGCATAGCTCATATAGTCATGTTATTGCTGCCATTTAGAGCTTACTGATATGTCTCAATAACTTCCTAATTCTGAATATATCTCTTGGCATATATTGGAGTACTTTTGTATTTGTTTACCCTTTATAGAAGATTCTTTGTCATTAGAGGATTCATCATCATTTTTATCTTTGATCTTAGTGATCCTTAGCTTGAATAACTCTTGCTCAGATATGTATAGTAGTTAGAAATAGTTTTGATTAATCACTAGAATCATCAGAGATATTGGTGGCACTGTTTGTTATACTGGCTGAAATATAGAGATTTCTATGAGTATTTCTACATATGTAGATCTCCTTATTGTTTCCTTTTTTATTAAATTATACATTATACAAAATCATCATGCATTTTATATGTAAGTTCCAGAGTCTATACAATTTCCCACTATATTTAAGGAGTATATACTTGACTGCTTTTAGCTTAAATTAACATTAATTGATATTGCTTTTGTTAAGAATATATGTATTATATCCAAATATATATAGATGAGATATATTTGGCTTAGATGCACTCTATAATTCTTCAGGAGTAAGATTATCATTCTTATGCTTATTGTTATTGCCAGCTTCTTTATTTAACAATTAAGATATGTATCAATTATAGATATATGCCACTATGTTGATGGCTTCAGCTCAATAGAAATATCCTAATCTGATGGTATTGATTATCATATGTACTATTTCTACAGCCATACAGTTAAATTACTTAGCCATATCATTCTGCTGAAGTATATAAGGAGCTATCATTTGATAGCTTATACTATATTTTATTAGAATTCCCTGAATATATTATTGATATATTTATATCTATTATCTGAGCATATAGCACATATTCTATATTCTGTCTTATTCTTGGTGATTGCTTTGAATTCTTTGAATTTCTCTAAGACTTTACTCTTTACTGATAGAAAATATATATATACCTTATATATATATATAATTGTTGATAAATATCAGAAAGTATCTCTTGCCAGAATATGATAGTATATATATTAGGCCACATATATCTATATGGATTAGATCAAGGATCTTCAAGGTATGCTTTAATCATTCTTCAAATGGTCACTGAGAAGCTTTGTTTTTTGTATATATCTCACAAAAGCTATTCTTCAGATATAAATATACCAGTAATCCTTTCACTAAGCTGCTTCTTATTATATATTCAAGACTCATCTTGCTGAATATCCTAAGCATTGATGCCATATATTAGATGTGTCAGATGTAGTAGTTGCATAAGTAGAGACTTTTGCACTATTTAGTATTCTATTAATTATATAAAGATTTTCATATTTCAAAGCTATTATTAATCTTTTATTATCATACAAATTATACACTATTGTGCCTTTTGTATATATGTATATATCTTTATTGCTACAGGATATCATTCTTCCCATAGAGAAGAGGTTCTTGCCTATCTCTAGAGTATATAGTATATTCTCAAGAGTGGCAGTGGGCTCAATGATATTTCTATAGAGATATATCTCCACATTTCTCTTTTCTTGAGTGTAGATAATATTATTATCTCCTAACTTGATAGATACAGAGTGTTCAAAAGGCTCATACATATATAGAGAACTATTTCCTATATAGCATTATATATTATATGGCTCCAGAATCCATTAATCAGACATTGTTGTCATTGGCTATATTGGTAAACTTGCTACTGGCAGATATATAGTTACTAGTAGTACTGATATCATCACTACTTTTTATTAGTTCAAAGTGTTTTACTGACTGGAATTTATAAATGATAAGTTAGTAGTGTAACAAACTACAAAACGTAGCAATCTTGAAACCCCACCAGGTGATGTGAACATTAGTACAGTATAGTAACCAGCAACCATTGCTGTGGAAAATGTATAAATAACCAGATAGCCAAAGAAGGGAATAATGTGAACAGTGGCTGTCACCCTGATAGTGGCTATTACTCTGACAGTGGCTGTTACTCTGATAGTGAATGACACTCCATAAATAGTATCCTATAGTTAGTCAGATAGCAACCAGATAGTAACCCTAATGTATAAATTACCCCAGAGACAAGAGTGAATAAACCTCAGTCTGATATTCAAAGCAAAAGACAAGTCTGCCTACCACACTTCGAAAGGAACTCTATAGCTACTGCTAGGAGATTGTGAGCTTATTTTTCCACTCCAGTCCACTTTCTGATACAAAGCTTGAAGATTTTGCCACCAAGTTTGAGTGAAGAACTTCACCACTTTTGGATTTATTGTTATTGGTTTGCTTGCCAGATAAGCCTGAAGTTTGCTATCTAAGTTTAAGGAAGAACTTCACCACTGTTTCCTAGTTGAAGCTACCGATTCAGGAAGAATCCATGCTATCCAAGTTATTTTCCAAGAGCCTGCCAATTCTAGAGAATCCGCATCATCTACCATTTTCAAGTTATCTATATTCTCAGAAGAGCCCAACTCAGAAGAACCCACACCATCTGAGTATTATTCCCAGAGAGACTAAGTCATCCATGATATCCAAGTTATTCATTATTCCTATTGAGCTCAAGAAGAACCTGCAGTCAGTATAATTCCCAGTAAAACCCATACCATCTCCCATTCCCAGTGAGCCAAATTGAGTTATTTGCCAAATTATCAGAATGTCCTGCATAAGGAAGCCTGCACTACACAGAGATCATCACACAGAAATCGTATAAGGAGAACTGCTAAATTGCCAGACTGTCACACACAAGATCATCACACTACACAGAAATCACTTGCTACTTAAGAAGGAAGCCACTCATGCTATACACACATTCTGCTATTTCCAGTTGACCCAAGAAGGAAACCCATTTACATACAAATCGCTACTATACCCAGAGAACCATCCCAATTAGGAAATTGATATACAAATCACTTGCAGATATCCAGCTTTGACTATTATACCACTAAACACCAAGGACCTCAGGAATCTTAGAACATTTTGTTGCTTTTGACAAAGTAACTAGGGGCTCAAGCCAAACTACATCAATCCCCAACCTTGTAATTTGCCTCCATTGAGCTGGGCATGTTACATTTGGAGGCTCAACTGAGAAGATTTCAAAATTGACATGACTTTTCAGCTCACAAGAACCTATAGTCAAACTGGATACATTTGATACAACACCAACCTCTGCCACTACAGGAGAACTAGTTATTACCAGTATCTGGACAGGAAGAGAAGTAATCACATTAAGGCTTGCCAACTACCCAGCATCAGAAGGATCCCAACCAGAGCCAGAAGGCAGTATAGCTCGAAATCTCCAACCAGATCAACCAGATAATATAGGCAACTCTGCTAGAAATTTCAAAGAACTTATACAAGAACTAGAGGATTTTATTGCACAAACCTGAGACCTTACAGCCAGATGCCCCATACTAGCCCCACCAATTTCCCCAATAGAACCCTTACCACAACCTCTTGCAGAGTTGGAAGTACCCCCTACAAGGATACCTAGACTTATTCCACTTCGCCCAAGGTCCAGAACACCATCCTCAAGACACCCAAGCACCCACATCTTTAGTAACAGTTCAGAAAGTAAATCAGAATCAGAATCTGAACCCAGACTAGAATCAGAAGAAAGTGACAACAAAATGACCACCTCATTGCCAACCTTTGCAGGATACCCAGAGGAAGACCCCAGATGGAATTGAAGGAATTACAGCCTTGAGAAATCTCTCAGATGAAAGAAAAATTGCCATCTACAAGGCTCAGCTCAGAGAATCAGCCAGAGGAATTTTCCATTAAACAGCAAATAATACAGATTTAGAACTGGCAAGACAGATACAAGCAGCAATGTCTTACAAGCTAGAATATGAGGCCATGGTCCACTGGCTCATCAAAAAGTATGCAGGAAATGAAATGTGCCATAAGGCTCAAGAATCTATTATGGGGATGAAGATGAACCTTGGAGAATCACTCAGAGCCTTCTTCACAAGAATCCAGAAGAGAATGTATGCTGCTAGGTTTAATGTTACCAACTAAGACATCATCAGACCAATGACCTTCATGAATGGAATTCCCCCAAACATTGCTCAGCATGTTTGCACCCTAGGTATCAGAAGGTCCAAAGAACAAGTTGATGTAGCTCAAGGATTCTTTGATGTCAGACAAGGAACTACCTGGAGCGATCATGACAGAAAAGAAGAGAAAGAAGACATCTTGGTCAAAGCCCTACAAGGACTCCTTCAAGGACAAGAAAGATCAGAAGAAAGAAGGCCAGTCAAAGAAGGAAAGAAGGACAGAAGTGAAATCCAAGACCTCAGCTCCAAGTTGGACCAATTGGTTGGACAGATTGAAAACCTCACTATATGTGAAATCAGAGCTATCAAGGTGATAGAGGATACCCACCACAGAGGAGCCAAGGTTATCCACCTAGGGATAATAGAGGTTATCAGTAAGAAGAAAGAAGATACCCTGCCCAAGACAGAGTCCAAGTCTAATGCTTCCACTGTGGACAATTCAGACACTATGCCACTGAATGTGATAACAAAAGAAGTGATCAAAGGAACTCAGAACCATCAAACCGAAGGAATGATACTCAGTACAAGAAGACTGAAGCTCACCCTGTAGAAGATTTTGAGGAAGAGAGCAATAGTGAAGACTACAGTGACCTAAACTTGTACCCTACCAAGGTCACTACCCAAAAAACAGTCTACCCAGCAGAGAAGAGGAAGAGACCTATAGGAAGGCCATCCAGAAACATCAGCCAAAGAATTATTCAAGAGGAAGATGAAGAACATAAAGAAGAGCAGAAAGAAACACCTCTCTGAAGCCCCTCACCTTTTGTCCCTGAGACAAATAAGTTGCCACCAGAAGATGAAGAAATGGAACAAGAAGAACAGGAACCTGCTGCTCCAAAGCCAAAGAAGAAGTACACCCCAAAGACCATGCCTAGAGATATTTACAATGAAGCTTAGCAGAAGATTCAAGAAGCCAAGATGGAAGTCCCCCTCCTGCAGTTCCTGCAACTAACACCAGCTAGAGTTCAAAATAAATTATTGAGAACAACCAGGTCTAGTACTGGCCAAGTCCTAATCCCATAGCAAGAACCAGCTCCAATCTCTGTCCAAGCTGCTGAAAGACATGTCAGCACCTACTTACATAGAGATATTGGAGGACAAAAGGCAAAGATCCTTATAGACATAGGAGCAGCTGTCTATGTCATTGCCAAATGATTTCTGGATACCCTTCAATGGCCCATTGCTGGACCATCTAATCTCAGCATCATAGTAGCAGATAGAGCCTGAACTCAACCCCTTGGAGAAGTACAAAATATCACCATTTCTCTTGGACACATTCAGTTCTCTATCCCCAAAGCTGTTGTCACAGAAGCTGTCACCTATGACATGATTCTTGGCACCAACTGGATGAAGGAAATGAATGTGGTCATTGATATTAGCCAACAAGTACTCAAATTTGACTACCAAGGCAAGAAGTATAGAGTTAAGATGACCAGCTATGAGCAATTGAAGAAGAAGAAGAAGGTCACTATTCAAGAAAAATATGCTAGCAGTGAGGAGTCTACTATAGAAGAGGAAGAAGAATCTGAAGATGGAAATGATCCCAGACTCAATTCCCGAATTAACCTGGTAGATAACAGACCAGAAGACAATGTGTGGGTGAAGAATACCATCTCTATCACCATTGGAGCCATTGTAGGAGAAATCAAAGGATGCCCTATCTGCCTCAAGAGGCACAAGTATCCCAAGCATTCCTCCAAAATTATGGGAACAAGGAAATCACCTGACACAGCCTGCCCAGAGTGCAGAAGGAAGAAGAAGAAATGCAAACATGTTTTGGAAACTCCTGCAACCAAAGCTGCAGAAGTATAAGCAATTTGGGGTCAAGAATCATACAGGGAGGAAGAAACTTCTAACCAAGAAGTTTCTGAACAAGAAGCACCTGAAGAAGAAGAGGTCCCTGAACTCATCCCTTGAGATGATCCTCACTGGACACCACCTGAAGACAATGACCCTTGGAATATAGAAGTAGGATCTGGTACAATCACCATTATCCCCAAGAAAGAAACTCACCAAGAGAGGGCTTTCGGCTAGGAAGATATCCACATCAAATGATCTTCTACTCTCCCTGAGACTACTGCTACCAGTGTAATCTGTTGGATCAACAAGAAAGACAGAGACCCCAGAGACCAGAACTCCCAACTACACTTGCACAGTCAACTACCTTCCAAGAAGTTACCATAAGATTACAAAGTCAATTTAGAGAACAAGGCTTCTTTACCCAAACAGAAATATGTATACCCCTTGTCTACTCTTCCCATGATCAAGATGGGTACTGATTCCCAAGACAATAGGAAATAAATAGCTGGGAACATCATTTCCAAGCAATGGGATATTGCAACTATAGAAGACACCCAGACTACTGAGATTGCAGGTATCAGAAGATCCACCTCAGCCATGATATTGTAGTCCACACCTTGAAGAGAGGAGACAACCAAAGCTAGATCTGAAAAAGCCAGACCAAGAAGCCAGGAAGAAGAATCCTCAAGATCTATGATTTGGGAGAAGACATCCTAGCTCTCATCAGACATGCAACCTGCCAAGAATGGGCAGAAGATGCCACCAACTTCATGGAAGCCCTAGACCCTACAGGAAGAAGAGGAATTAACTACCTCCAAGACCCTTCCACTGGAGCCAGATGGCCACACCTTAACCTTAGAGCTTGGAGGCTCTCTGCTAGTAGAGCTTCATCCTTAGGAAAGCCCAAACTCAGCAAGAATATTGCCCAGTATGCCCTGCTGCACCCCAAGGCCAAACCCCCGACCAAAGCCCACCCAGAGGATGTAGGATATGATCTTCACAGTCTGGAGGATGAATCTATCAAGCCTGGAAAAACATTCATGATCAGAACTAGACTAGCCATGCAGCCACCTCAAGGACTTACATATATCCAATTGACTTCAAGGTCTGGGCTTACCAGACAAGGAGTGACTGTAGAAGGAGAAACCATTGACCCAGGATATACAGGCGAAATCAAGGTTATCCTACATAACAGTAGTGCAGAATGGCACCAAATCATCAGAGGACAGAAGATCGCCCAAGCAGTCTTTATGAAGATTAGAACCCTGCAATTACAGGAAGTGTCTGAACTGACTGAAGGAACAAGACAAGCCAAAGGATTTGGAAGCTCAGACAAGAGGGAAGTGCATCTCCTTTAAGTCGAACACATCAAGAAGAATACTCCCCAGTAAGTATACTGCCAACTAGTCAGACTGCACAAGAACCTTATTCTGGAGCCTGGAGAACAAACCACCTTCGAAATCTTTGCACCACCTGATCCCAGAAATCTTTTCTTTGAACCCAAGGAAGATATCCCACACCTGGACATAGAAGGACACACATTTCCTGACAAGATGAACCCAGTACATTTCTGAGCAACCAATCAAAGTTGGGAAACCATCATCTTGCTGAAAGGAACCATCATAGGACACCTGGTACCTTTTCTCAACTGAACTTATAGGGAAGTTTACAAACTAAACCTATTAGGAAACAGCAAAAGGTTCCAGAAGAAAGGAAAGGCCCCTCTGTGACCCGAGAGACAGTGAAGCCTTCCATCAATATTGGAGGAGAATTGACACCCCAACAACAACAACAACTAGTAGAACTCCTCAACAAATATCAAGATATCTTCACCACTGATTATGGCAACCTGCCATACAACCCATCATATCATCACAGCATAAATACAGGAAATGCAACACTCATCTGGCAGAAACCTTATAGAATACCTCATCACTTGAAAACATTTGAAAAAGAGCACATTCAAGAACTCTTAGACAATAGAGTCATCTGACCATCTACCAGCCCTTGGGCCAGCCCTATACTTAGTGTACTAAAGAAAGGGGATGGAGACTCTGTGTGGATTACAGGAAACTCAATTCAGTCACTGAAAAGAATGCTTATCCTTTGTCTAGAATTGATGACCTTTTGGATCAGTTACAAGATGCCAGATACTTCAGCAGTATGGACCTCTTTGCAGGATTCCATGAGATCCCCATGGACCCTAAGGACATTCAAAAGACAGTCTTCCTTGCTCTAGGAAAACTGTTTGAGTACCTCCGAATGCCCTTTGGACTTTGCAATGCACCCCCCACCTTCCAGAGGATGATGAATTAAGTCTATGCCCCTTTGATCCACTATTGCCTGATTGTATACATGGAGGATTTCAACATCTATTCAGCAAATTTCGAAGAATACCTACACCACCTAGAGGAATTCTTCAAGCTCACCTGCAAAAGCCACTTGAGACTAAATGTAAAGAAATGCTACTTTGGGAAACAGAAACTCGAATTCCTTGGATTCATAGTCTCAAAAGAAGGAACCCATGCAGACCCAAAGAAAACTGAGAAGATCAACAACTGGCCAATATCCAAGATTCCAAAGGAAACACTATTATTCCTATTGCTAGTATTCTACTACAGAAGGTTTATTAAGGACTTTGCCCAAATCACTGCTCCAATCTGAATCCTTCTCAAGAAAGGAGTACCATTTAAATGGACAGAATCACAAGAAAAAGCCTTTAAAGAACTCAAGAACCACATGACTACAGCACCAATCCTTGTATGCTCCAATCTACAAAAGCCATTCATCTTATATATAGATGCTTCCAAAGATAGCCTGAAAGCAGTTCTAGCTCAAGAAGGACCTGACTGACAACACTATGTGATAGCCTATGCAAGCAGAGCTACTAATCAGCAACAGATAAACTATGGTAACACCAAATTGGAATGTCTTGCAGTCATATGGGCGGTCACTCTGTTCAAGCATTACCTTATTGGAAAAAGGTTCACTCTGGTCACAGACCATACATCTCTCAAATGGCTATTCAACTGTAAGGAACCCACTGGAATCCTAGCCCGCTGGATCCTTATTCTTCAAGATTACAAAATCACCATTATCCACAAAGCAGGGAAAGCTCACAACAATGTTGATATACTTTCTTGACAGCCCTAATGAACTAGAAGAAGGGTGTCTCAAGAAACTACACCCTAAAGGAAGCTCCTCAGACCATCAAGGCACAAGAAGATCTCATCTAAAAAGAACATCAGAAAGCCCACCAGAGACAGGCAAATATAGAAGAAAAGCTGCAAACAATACACCAACATTGGCCCAATCTCAGAATACAAGTCCTGGGACATACTCAAGAAA
This sequence comes from Jimgerdemannia flammicorona, assembly GCA_003990745.1. Taxonomy (NCBI): domain Eukaryota; kingdom Fungi; phylum Mucoromycota; class Endogonomycetes; order Endogonales; family Endogonaceae; genus Jimgerdemannia; species Jimgerdemannia flammicorona. The sequence goes on along the minus strand of RBNI01000088.1, from coordinate 28,233 downwards.
TGTGACACCTATCAGAAGTACCAAGGAAAGAAGAACTATCAAGCACCACTGCAACCAATCATACCACTAGGCAATATCTTTCAGAGATAGGGAGTAGATGTAATTGGACCCCTACCAGTTACACTAAGAAGAAACAAATACATCCTTGTATTTGTAGAACATCTAACCAAGTGGCCTGAGGCTTTTTCAATGGAAATCACAGATGCCTTAACCATTGTGGGCCTCCTCTATGAACTCATACTCAGATATGAACCCCCAGAAAAACTCATCTCTGACCAAGGCACAGAATTCATCATCAATATAATTACAAGTTATGCCTGAATTCACAAGATTCACCTCAAACAGACCACATCATACTACCCTCAGACCAATGGCATGACAGAAAGGATGAACCAGACCATCAAGAGAGAACTTGCCTGAGTCAATCCTACCAATTGGGACCTCTGCTTACCTGAAATCCTATGGGAAATTCAGAACACCCCTGCTGCCTCCATCAAACAAAAGCCATTCAAAATGATATTTGCTAAGAAAACCAGAACTGCTGAACATGAGAACCTCAGAGACCTCCTCAAAAAGGCAGAACAGTTATATAATCAAGCCTGAGGTCAGATTCTCAAAGCCCAAGAAAGATAAAAGAAGTATTACAACCAGAAACAGAAGGATCAGAAGATCAAAATTGGAGACCAAGTACTAGTTTGGAGAAGTATGATAGAAACAAACTTTGCCACTAAACTGGAACCAAAATGGGAAGGACCTTATCTTGTATACAGCATCAGAGGAACCAGCATCTATTTAAGAAGTATGGATGGACGAACCCTGAAAACACCAGTCCACATCAATTGCCTCAAAATTTACCTGCACAAACCATGACTCAGAGGATAGATCAATGCCTCCAGACCCTCATCCTCAGCTCCTTCCAAGCTCTGCCAATTCCCCTGTCCCAGTTCTGCCAAATTGAAGGAACCCCTATACAATTGATCCAGAAGCATTAAGAGAACCTTGCCATTGCCCAAAGGTTGCTTCAGATCTACTATCTACAAGCCTTCTACAACATTGGACAGCTATTGACAGAACAACCTTACATAAGGAGCCCAGCTGAAATTACCCTCAGAGAAGTAAGAACTGCTAAATGAATCTACATCCTGTATAAATGAAATGTTGGAGCCCTGGTGCAGTCCCACTTCCACCTCAATGATATCCATCAGATAAATGAGACCACCTTCCAGAGTATCCTTCAACAAGTAGACATCCTGTTTCCTGAAGAACAAGAGGAAGATCCAGAGCTAGAATGGAGTGACCCTAGTACAGACAATGAAGATGATGGAACAGGCATAAATGCAGAAGATGCTTATGCTTATTAGAATGATGACTAAAGGATAGTTTGAGACAAACTACCCTTTAGTGAAGGCTGATGTGATGAACCACAAAATATAGCAATCTCAAAACCCCACCAGGTGACATGAATATTAGTACAGTATAGTAACCAGCAACCATTGCTGTAGAAAATATATAAATAACCAGATAGCCAAAGAAGGGAATAATGTGAACAGTGGCTGTCACCCTGATAGTAGCTATCACCCTGACAGTGGCTGTCACTCTGACAGTAAATGACACCCCATAAATAGCATCCTATAGTTAGTCAGATAGCAACCAGATACATATAGCAACTACAATGTATAAATTACCCCAGAGACAAGAGTGAATAAACCTCAGTCCAAAATTCAAAGCAAAAGACAAGTCTGCCTACCACACTTCGAGAGGAACTCTACAGCCACTGCTAGGAGATTGTGAGCTTATTTCCCCACTCTAGTCCACTTTCTGATACAAAGCTTGAAGATTTTGCTGCCAAGTTCAAATGAAGAACTTCGCTGCTTTTGGAATTATTGTTATTGGTTCGCTTCCCAGATAAGCCTGAAGTTTGCTGCCTAAGTTCAAGGAAGAACTTCGCTGCCATTTCCTAGTTGAAGCCACTGATTCAGAAAGAATCTGTGCTATCTGAGTTATTTCCCAGGAGCCCACTGATTCTGGAGAATCTGCATCATCTGCTATTTTCAAGTTATCCATATTCCCAGAAGAGCCTGACTCAGAAGAATCCATACCATCCAAGTATTATTCCCAGAGAGACTGAGTCATCTGCAATATCTGAGTTATTCATTATTCCCAGTGAGCCCAAGAAGAACCTACCACCAGTATAATTCCCAGTAAAACCCATGCCATCTCCCATTCCCAGTAAGCCAAATCAAGTTATTTGCCAAATTATCAGAACATCCCACATAAGGAAGTCTGTACTACACAGAGATCATCATACAGAAATTATATAAGGAGAACCACTAAATTGCCAGACCATCATATATAAGATCATTGCACTACACAGAAATCGCTTGCTATTCAAGAAGGAAGCTGCTTGCACTACACACAAATTCTGCCATTCCCAGTTGACCCAAGAAGGAAACCCATTCACATACAAATCACTGCTACACCCAGAGAACCATCCCAATTAGGAAATTGACATACAAATCACTTGCAGATATCTAGCTTTAACTATTATACCACTAAACACCAAGGACCTCAGGAATCTTAGAATATTTTATTACTTTTGACAAAGTAACTAGGGGCTCAAGCCAAACTACATCAACTCCCAACCTTGTAATTTGCCTCTATTGAGCCAGGCACATTATAGTAGATTTGGTGGTAGATCTTACACTAGCAGAACTAGTGCTGCTAATAGAATTGGCAGGACTTTTCAGTCTAAAATTATCATCCTTCCTATTAGGTTTTATAGATGTGTTAAATCTTATGCTGATAGAACTGCTTGTTATAGATTTAGATCTCATACTAATAGAATTAGCAGTGGAGCTGGCAGCTTACACAAAAAATAGATTACCACTTTCATCAGTTTCAGCTACTATGCTTCTCTCAATAGTTCTTTCTGCCACTCTCATATTGCCAGCATTGGCTTTTTCCATATAGTTGCTTATTTTCACCACTCTCCTAATTATTTTCTCAGCTATAACAATGGCATTTCCTATGTTCATACTTATTGCAGTACTCACAGTAACCATTATACTTAGTTGATTGGCTGAACTGGTTATTATCACATTATTGAGCTTAAGTTTGGGTTCACTGATCTTGTTGACTATACTTTTGACCTTATTTGTCACTGCATCCACAGAATCTGTAGAAGGTATTTTCTTCATCATTAGTACCATTTCCTTGGTATATTTCCTCATTTATGAGGCTTATTATTATATAGATATAATCTGAGAGACTACCACTCTCATGTATAACTGTGATGATAACATTATATGTATTCAAGAGTCCTCTTGTAAGTGTTATAACCTTATCTTCATTATCAATACTATCTGTAGATATACTGAGGGAATTCACTTGATTCATCAGATCATTGACACAACTGGCATATTTATATATATACTCCTTTGGCTTTATTCAAATATTGAATAGCTAAGATTTCAGGTGGAATCAATTCAATATGGATGCTTGTATATAATACTTGTATAGGGCTTCCTACACCTTATTAGTCATTGTAGCATATATTATAAGCTTCATTTGCAAGTTCAACAATATGAATGTAATCTCATATAATGCTTAGCAATTAATTGTGGGATCATATTCTTAAATTAGCACTTATGGCTTCATATACTCTGCCAAGCCATATTTATTAAGAAGATTCATCATATAAAATGGCCAAATCACATAGTCTTTCCCATTAAAGATCAGGATGGACCTCTTGGCTGTATTTATGCTAATAACCAAGACCATGTTTTCCATATCTATAGAGGTGGTTATACTCATGATTAGTGGAATACTCATAATTGGCATATCTATTTCCATACTTATATTACTAGGCTGATTATTAGATATTTCTAGCATATATATAACATATTTAAATAGATGTTTTGCTATAGCTACTTAGTACTAGCAGAGCTTATAACTTTTGTTATAAAGAGAGAGGCAATTTTATTGAAGTTGCATAGATTGTATATTTCTTATATTACTAATGAATGATATAAATCTGATAAAATTATATAAGATTACATGCTGGTATATCAAGTTGCTATCCCAATATATAAGTATTATAATATAGTGAATACCTAATATTAGAAATACAGCAGATTTCTGTATCTTAAAACTTAATCTTATTTGACTCTGCAAAGTCCTTAGAATGCAAGAATAGGTGAGTTCAAAGTATATCTACCTATAGGCTTACTAGTTATCTTACTTTCTCTTTACTTTAAACTATTTTGATCTGAGGTTTATTTACTCTAAATACTGAAGATATTTATATAAGTTTGCTAGCTATAAGGTGGCTAAGTTATAACTATATTTCTTGTGAGTCATCTTTCATAAGTATGGATTTTTGATATCTGTAAAATTTTAATTATCATCAAGATTCAATATCTATTAGATCTTGACATTTGTAAAATCCTAACATTTGTTAAATTTTCTATATTTATAAAATGACTACTATTTGTAAAGCTATACTATATGTATTTTAGAATTAGATTTAGATATTATAATTAAATGTCTATTCTTTTGATTTATATTCCTAATTTGAATTAACTATATATCACAACTTTCTCCTAAATAGGTAATTTATCCTATTTACTTGAACTCCCAAGCTTTCACAAGTTATATCTTCTTGTACTATATAATTTGTGTTATTATATATCTCTTGATATATATATATTCAAAGTCTCCTGGAACTACTTCTTAAAAATAAGCTAGGGCTGGCTCATCATCTTTAAAAAACTTATATACTTATTTAGCAATAGTGATTTGAGCATAAAAAAGCTGACACTCTCTAATCTAGTCTTTTTTTCACATTTCTGGCTATAAGTTTAATGACTGTCCTAAGTTGAAGTATTCTTAAAACTTGGTCTGATTCTGGTAGATCTTAAAATATAAAATTTGTGAAAAATGTATCTATATTATACTTTGGATACTATTAAAGGATTTCTCTATTATAGGTGGCTCAGTAGTATATCATTGTCTTTCTATAGCTCATTGTATAGTACTGGTGATCTTAATGACTGTAATAGTATTTTATTAATAAGCTATAATACTTCTTGAGTTAGTTTTAGTAAATAGTAGTAGAGATGATTATATTTAAGAGTTTTTATAGCTAAAAGATTGTCTCTTCTATATCTTGCATGAGATATATTCTTCCTACTTAGACTTTATTTTTCATAATTATAAAGCTTCTACTATGTTCTAATATACTAAGACTTTGTCTCCTATCTTAATAATCTCTAAGGACTTGTGAATCTTCACTATATTATTTCATTATAGAGTCTATATCTTAGTTATGTAATTCTTGACCTTCTTTCTGATTTGATATAGTCTCTATATCTCTGTATCTATATATTTCCATATAGTATCTATATTAGACATAATACTTCTAAATAAATCAAATCAATTTGAATTGAATTAAGTTGAGGATCATTCAAATCAAATCAAATTGAGAATTTTTCAAAATGTAATAACTTGACAAAAATATATTCAAATTTAATAATATTAGCTTATTAGATTTCTCTTATATAGAGGAATCTAATAAGCTAAGATCACTAAATTTGGATATATTTTTGTCAAGTTATTACATTTTATAAAATAGAGTTCAAATTAAATCTTGAATTGAATTAAACCTTTCATTTAATTTAAATTGAATCAAATTAGATCTTTAATTTGATTTTATTCATTAAGAGTACTAGTTGGGCAATAGGGTACCTTGAGAACTTTCTTCTCTGAATAGTATTTCACAAGAAGTAAAATGGATACTTTGTGATTAGATATCCCAAAGAGTAGATAATACTATTAGCAGATAGTAATTCTAGTTTTTATAGTTATTATAGATCTTGGTGATGATATTCCTGAGGATCTTGTTAGTTATTTCTACTTATCTATTTCTGAGAGTAATAGACTGTAGTTCAAATATGCTAGATCTTGCACTTCTTATAGAGAACCTCCAAAAATTAATTCATAAATTCTATTCCTCTATTTGTAGTTACTTGTATTAGAGTCTTGAATCTATAGATAATTTCTTTATAAAAGAAATCAGTGATTGACTATGCATTGGCTTCCTTGAGTAGTCCTGCTTTTATATATTTTATGAAAAGATGAGATTGTTTTTATTAGAAAAAGAATGTCAAATATTACAGATATAGATAATGAGAGATTTAATAATGAGGATAGAGTTGGCAGTATAGAAGTAGATAAAAGATATGCTTAATTGAAGGTCAATAGGTATAGGTGAATTTGGAATACTGTATAATAATTTAATAGAAGAATATAATATAAATAATAAAAGTTTATATTAAAAGTCAGTGATAACTATACCTAATATATTTCTTATATAACTATAGTAAATTATCACTTCTAATCTAAGAGGAGTTTATGTATCAATTATTATATTTCAAGTAGTAGACCTATTGTGACACTAAGAATAAGCCTATTATATATCACATTGTCATCTATAGACTATAAATATAATGCACCCTTTCCTTGAATTGATCTTTATTTTGAGAATTGATCTTTTGTACTTTGGCAAGTATAAATTACCCAATATATGCTATTTAAAAATTCCAATAAAATAGATATATTCTTAAAAGAGATATTTGACTATCATTAATTATAAAATAAGAGATCTATTTAAGTATATATTAATGAAAAATAACTGAAAATCTTATACTTAAGTTGAGGTTTCTTTTTACATGTATAGCTAATTACTTAACATTAGTATACTTTTTCAAGTTTTTCCCACCTTCTCTTTCTGACAGATTAGTCTCCTTAGAGGATTAACCTATTATATATATATAAATTTAGTTGACCAGATTGATAGATTTGTATAACCAATTCTATCTACTATATTGGTTTTTATAGCTATATAGTCATATGTAATAGCAGACTATTGAGTAGAAAAATATCTCCAGTATGTTAAGCTTATAGTATAACAAATATTATTTACCACATCTCTCCCATTTTATCAAAAAGTCATTTTTAAGAAAATAATATATTCAAAATAATATCATATTTCTTCTAAGCCCTAATTTTTGTAGATAAATCTTGAAATTAAGTTTGGATCTTTGAACTGAAAGAAAGAAATTAGTATCTGATTGTCAGAGATATCTTATATCTGAAATTGAATAAATATTTGGGATTATGCCTTTTGCTATATGTAGAATATGAATATTGATAATAAGTGGCTTATAATATACTATATAAATGATACTATAATGATAGTCTTAGACAATTTATCAAAATTTTTATATAATACTGATCCTGATAGTACTACTTTGATTTTAGCTAATTTGTTTATATTGCTCAATTACTTTTGTAAATACTGAAAGCTACATATGTATTTTATATAATAATAATTAACATAGGCTGACTGGAAATATTCAGCATATTATTAATTTTATGCTGAGTATTTAATACTATATTTACCTTTTAATAATTAGTATCTATTCAATTTTATTGAACAGTGGTCAATTTTTATATGATCTTATCTCTTTCACTTCTTTCACTTTACTAGCTTATTAAGTAACTATCACAAAAATCTTTATTCTGAATAACCTGCTCAGTTTTTAGCTCCTTATCCACTACACTCTATTTATTTCATTGTTTAGACCAAATCTCAAATACTTTTATATAATTAAAATAATATTTCTTTATATTAATATTTATATATACCACTTCTTATTCCTATCTTACAGAATTATAATAGACAAAATAGGCAGATGATTGTATCATAATATTGCTAAAATATTACCTTTAGGCTAGATATCAGATACTAGTACAGTCTGGTGTAAAATTTTATACTAAAATTGATTATACTTTTATAAAACTAGAAGTCAGATTTTTCTATAAATTGAGAACTATGGTTGCCAAGTAATTACTATTATAAATATCAGATATTCCTATCAGATTTCAACTAATATATATATATCATAGATAAAGATAATTATGTAAAATAGAAAACAATTGAACTCAAAAGATATAGATAAGTAAAATTTTTAGATTCTTTTATTAACTTTCTGCTGTTCTTCTCCAAATTGAAGAAATACTATTTTATTAAAGTATCTTTCTTATAGTTTTTGGCTCACTATATTGATATATTCTTACTTTTAGATAAATAACATATTTTGGATCTAACAATTTAATATTGTAGTCTATAGTCTTTACCACCTTCTATTGGCTTACACTCATTTGAACAGTACTGCAATTCCCACTTTATATTACCTATAAAAAAATCACTAGTATATATGTATCTCATAAATATATATAATATAATGAGAAACTTATAAAGAAATTTTGGCTTCATCTTATTAAAAAGCTGACTCACAATATATAAGATACTTTATTAAATCTAGATTTCATATGGTACTAATATCATTGACCTAAAAGCCAGCAGAGTTAGTTGATGAGATAATTGAAATATAAAATTGAGATATCAGATTGATCTACTATTGATTTGAGTATAAAGGTAGGTTTAATAAGCTATAGTGATATTGTTTGGTAAATAGATATAATCTGATATATAATATTTTTCACAACAGGTTATATAATCAACATAGTATAGTTCTTGTCTTCAAAAATACTAGTATATTTAATCTCACAGAGTAGCTTATTGATATTATAATATGAAATCTCTACCTTATAGATAGGATGAACTTACTCCTTCAGCAATATTCAGAAAGATTCAATATAAAAATCTCATCAATAGATTTTATACAAAAACCTATTTAAGAAAGATGAAAATCATAGACTACTATTTAGATAAGATATATAAGAAGTATGATAAATCAAAAGAGAACCTAATGAAGATCATATTGTATACTTGAAGAGATAATTTGAGAAATAAATTCTATATTTATAGATAATAAGACATAGTCTTGGTGTGATCACAGCTACCATTTTTATATCTATATTACTTTGAAAGAAAATAAATATAGGAAAAATAACTAAAATTTATAGTAGTATAGATATTGATTCTATAAGTTAATTTTTTTCTAAACTCTTACAGTAGTTCAAAATCTACAGCATATTTACATTTTGAAATCTGCATATACATAGGAGACACTAAGTAAGCTAGATAGATAAATACTATTACTTTAGTATATATTATATATCTTCTAATTAACTAAGATCATTTGGTCTTAATAGATAATATGTGATAGCTAGAAAGATATAATGAAATTAATTCTCAATAAAAATTCTCACCAGTACTGACCATGAAATCAGTCCAAATACCAATTCTAGCAGTGAGTCCACTCTATCATATTAGTATAAATACTTTTTTATTTTTTATTTTTTTTATTTTTTATTTTTTTTTTATTTTTTTTTTATTTTTTTTATTTTTTTTTTTTTTTTTTTTTTTTTTTTTTTTTTTTTTTTTTTTTTTTTTTTTTTTTTTTCTTTTTTTTTTTTTTTTTTAGTAGTATTTGTTATATGTAGTTCTAGTTCTGCATTTTTTTGAGGGTACATTATATATTCCTTTTTTTTTTTGTATACATGTGTATCTCATTGAGTGAGAGTATTGGGATGGCAACTCTATATATCAATATATAATTAGTGATTTCATCAATCTTATGTCATTCATCAGTAATATATAAAATATGTATCCTATGCAAACTCAATAAAAATGCCTCTCTTTCTAACATATTATATAAGTAGTATAGATAAATATATTCTAAAGACCTCAGTATATATTAATTAACTTATCTACTATCCTCACAATAGTTCAAAGGATTAATCAGTATCTTTAGATTCTTTTTCTTAGCTTCTTTCAGATCCTACTAGTACCTCTGCTCAGATTTTATAAGATCAATAAAATTTTAACTATTATATTTAAATAAACTAAGAGAATCTCACTATAATACAATAGCTACAAGATCTCTCAGCCCTAGATTAGACTTATATTATAAATACTATTAATTTGTTATATATATAAATATACAATTACTATAAATAGATTCTATATAATAAATAATATAAATGAAATATTATTGTTCTGATTTAGATATAGTTATATCTGAGTAATATATAAAAGATAAACCTAGCTATCTTTTAGAGAATTATTAGTACTATTGAGATTCTCTTCTTAGAAAAAAAGAAGACTTTTTAAAATAGAGTATTTCTAATGTAAAAAGAATAATAATATTGATATAGATATAAAAGATATTTATAAATTTTGAAATAATAACTAAAAAATAGTTTAGAATAAACTTTCTTTTTGTAAGAGATAATATAATGAACAAATATTATAATATAGCTAAATAATATATAAAAAATACTAGATATAGTTAATTTATATATTTGCTTTAAAATCTTATCAAATTTGTATAAATAATAAGCCAATCTATAATTGGACACTGTTTTCTGAGAATATATATTCTCTAAGAGTATACTTTCTCTAAAGATATATTATGTATCTCTAAAAAACTAGGAATTATATCTTTTATAATTAGTCTTACTATATATTCTATAATTATTTAGATAAAAACCAGATAGCAACTATACTTATATATATATATATAATATCTTAGAGTTATAAATAAATAAACTTTAGTTTAAAATCTATAATAAAAGCAAAAGATATATCTTTCTATAATATACTTTTAGAGATATATTTGCTCAAAAGACACTTGATCAAAGAAAAGATATATAATACTTAAGAGAAATGCTTACTCAAAAGCTACTGTTAAGGAAATTGTGAGTTTTTACTCTGGTCCTCTTTCTAAAACTAAATCCAGTTCATTTTAAAATATCTTACATTTAGTCTACTTATCAGATTAAGTCTGTAGATTTGTTATCAGATTCCAAGATAATTTCATAGATTTTCCAATACAACCTATTGAATATTATATTACTTTCAATAAAGTAACTAAGAGCTCAAGCCAATCTATATTACTGTTATAGTTTCTTGCACTGCCATCCTGATTTTACTAATTGTTGTTTATCAATATTGTTGTAGGTGATGAAAATGGAAAATCTGTAGAAGAAAGGGGGTTTGGTGTCCCAATGAAAATATGGCAAGGCTAGATCTAGTTAGGAATTGCAACCACAACTCAAAATAAATAAATAAATAAATAAAAGAAACAATCAGGAATTTAGATGACATTCGTTGTTGTAATATCAGTTATGATTGACATTCCTTAAATGTCGCACAATGGCGTTTTTCGTCTCTCCGTTTTAAAGCATAACTTTGTTTTAATCGTGATTCACCACTTCGTTGTCACGTTTCTCTACCAAATGTATATGAAGGACAAGCTAGATACTCCTCCGACAATCTGGCGCATAGATATTGAAGAATAGTTTATTTAATATCGCGTATGTTACCACATAATCGCGAGAGCCTGTACCTTATGGTCGCTCACTCTTCTCATTTACTTGTGGCGACTCGGCTTCTATAGTATCGTGATAACTTACGCGTTTCACCCTGATGTGTATGGCGGAGAAATAATAAGCCACATACTCACGTGAATTGGTAATAAAAAATACAAAAAATGCTAGGGGTCGGGCTTTGAACCCTGCACCAGTTAGACCAGCCACCCAATTTAGGATTGCTCGAAGCGTAACCGATGCACCACACTAGCTTATATGCATATTAACATAAATTCCGTTATGAAGGATCAAATTCCATCACGTGATTTGAAGAGGATTCACACACGTAATATTTCTGGTTGTCCGTGTTTCTCAATAATCATAAGTTCAGGTGAATGAAAGATCATGCGATCGTGGCTTTGAAAACCCTTCCGTCTTGTGCTCTACCATTCTACACTCCACCATTCTCCTTATGTGGCCCCAGTCGTTTATCGTCCCTTTACTACTCACCATTCCACGGCGACTAACCATCCTCCAGCGGTCATTCGCCCCTCACATGAGGTCCATCCACCTTGGCAAGGTGTCGCACCACCACTATCCTCACCCATTCACCTAAAAGCTAGTTGTCGCATAACTATGTCTCTTTTGATTATCGTCCCTCAGCAGTTAATTACCTCACGTAGACTGTTCGCCACATCCAACAAGTACGATCGTTACTCCACGATGTTTTCGGCCAGAGGCAAGTGTCGTCCGCCTACAAATCGTCACCTAGCATGAAATCAGCACCTAGTAGCAGGTCTTTGCCCAGTGTTAACTCGTCGCTCTTCGCCATTCACAGCGAGCACGACTAGAATGCGTCGCCAACCGAGGTTAGTCGCAAGCCGCCACACCTAATTATCCCTCCCTGGTGGCAAATTGTTGATAAGATGCAACTCGTCCAGGGTAAAATGTCGGCCCGCAGTATTCGTCGTCCAGCAGTAAACTGTCGGACAACGACAAGTCGTCGGGTAAGGGAAGGTGGATCAGTCGGTGATGTTTATGGCAGGAAATGCGATTGTGATCGATTTGGAAAAAAACGGGATATGACATACTTAATAGCTTGTTCTTTGGCGAAATAGGGGAGTTGCTGGAATTTCGGGTGCCGGGAATGATGTTTGAGTGGTATGAATTTCGATTATGCAGCTCATTCCTCACCCTGGCACGTTACAAGTTAACTAATTCTAATCTAAAAGCAACCCAAGATATCGAGCCCGACAACATGAGGAACATGAACGGAAGCTCTCCACCATCCCGATTTTTGTGTATTGGAAAGCCTTCGTGATAATGTCTCTTGACGTCGTTAAGAACCTCATGGTCCAGTTTTCGACCTACTCCATCCAGCTGCGTGAGTTACATATGCCTATCGAACGCCGAGTTCATATCGCTCATCCAATCCATTGCTACCGAGACCCTCAAGCATTTGGATATTTCGTGCAATCGCCTGACCTGGAGCATTGGAAGCTTTACAAAGTGTGAAACGTCAGGATCCTGGACGCATACAATAACCGTTTCAAGATGGTTTCACCGGTTTGGGATACTGTTTTAATATCGTGGTAGCAACCAAGCACTTAATACCTTTCTAGCATGTGGTAACTCATCTATGTCTCCCGTTCTGCGCTATTCGGCATTCTCCGGAATGATTAACAATAAATGGGGTATTATGTGTCGAAGCCAAAATGGTCCGTGCCTTTATGTGGAACTTTGTCAGTTTAATTGTGCTTGTTGCCCTATGCTATGACCTTTTTCGCCATCACGTGGCCTGTGCGCTTTTTACGATCAAAGGTAACTTCGTAGAAAGCATGTGGAAAGATGAAGCACACTGAATATCGGAAGCCTCTGTTCAAAACATGATCACATAACTGGCTCCGAATTATATCCGTAGGACACAGGAACCGATTCAACAATTCTGGACTCAATGATCCTTTATCTCGAAAATAGAAAAAAATACTTTGGGTATAGTTTTCTTTCATTTTGATTCTTCTAGTCTATTGATTTTTTTTTTTTTTTTTTTTTTTTTTTTTATAGTCACTCGGACTCCTTCCTTTATTAATACACCCGGAAGGATGACATTCGCACTAAGTGAATGTCTATGGTCTGATTGTGCCTAGGTAATGTAGTACGCCATGGAATCTGATAATGGAAAATTTAATGATACAAGCTCAATGGTGGTAGCATTGGCATTCAACTTAACAGAGTTGTAAAGACTGAAAAATTCTAGATATCCAGATCGTTTGGATCTGGCATCAATGTTGGACTTATGCCAATTCATATCCTTAAAATCGATTCATGCATGCCAGTTATATGATGCAATTCGGGAAAAATTGGCTACTTCATGCTACATTATGAACCTCAGATATTTCTATTCTCCCAGCTTCAAATTTAATTGTTGCAATTCCCATTTTAAACCGAATACAATGATTCAGATTATATATTAAATTTGGATCCTATCCTATCTTGAAAAATTAGCTTTACTCCAATATAGATATTAAATAATAGATATATTTTATATGCTTATTTTATCATCTTCTCTCTTTATAACATTTAATCAAATTATTATAAATAGTAATTCAGATAAAGATATTCAAAAAACTTAATTTAATTGAAAATTAAACTATTTAAATAAATTTAAAGTATGAGTAGAATATATATTAAACCCTTATTATTAAATTTTATATAATAATTTATAAATATTTTAAATAATTCAATATATAATTAAATGTTAAAGTTAATAAAAAAAAATATAAAATTATATTTAATATTATTATAATTTTTAGATATTATTTATAAAAAAAATTATTTTGATTATATATTGCTATATTTTTACTAATTTATAATAAAATATAATAAATTTAACTAAATTTAGCTATATATAATACAAAATAAGTAAAATATATTATAAATTAAAATTTATATCAACTTTATATTTTATTCTAATTTAAATATTAAATAAACTATAAAATAGTATTTTTAAAAAATCAAGTATTTATTTAAAATTAAATTAGATTTAATTATATTTTGATCAAATTATTGGTTATTAAATTTTAAAAAATTATATTCAAATTTATACAAACTAATTTAGTTTATTAGAAGTTTACTTAGAGATATATTAATAATTTTATATAATTACTTTTAATACTATAAAATATATTAAATATAAAATAAAAATATTATTTTAATAAAAATTAAATATTTTATTAAAATATTTAAATTATTAAATTTATATGTATTAGATATGAAATATAATAATTATTTCTATTTCTACTTGAAATAATCAGAATATAATTATAATATTTCACACCTAAGCCACTGGACTTAGATATGACATAACTGGCAATGTCACTATATATGCAGACTTGTGATGTAAAACGCAAACTCCTATTTATATTGTTGCCATTTAATTTCCAATGCAAAATTATCCGTCCCCACAATTACCTAATTACATGTAATGAACAATTTCACTATCTGCCTTCTACTTTTATTCTGTTTTCCTTACAAACCAGTACAAATAGGCTTACAAGAATATAAACATATAAGTGCATCGAATTGCAGGCATGGAGTCTTTGAGCATATCGTGTTTATGTCCTCTCTAATGAGGGTGCCGAAATCAGCAAGTGACACACGATCCACAGCGAATTAACCACACACACACACACACACACATACACACACACACACATACACACACACACACAAACTTATTTCACTAAAACTCGCCTCCCAATCACAACGCCTTTTCAATGCTAACATGATCATTCACGGCGATAGTGCCATTCTCGGTGATAATGCCATTTACCCATCCATTGCCCACATGCTCACCGGCGAGGCTTCGATTTAATCATCACCTCCGTGGGGGTAATAAATGACGCATTCAACAATCCTACGAATACCTTCTGCCGTGGTTGGGTGAATTGGTACGATAACGGGGGAGATTGGGATGGAATACTTTCTGCGAGCTCGTGATGAGAACTGTTGTCGTAAACGTCGTGACTATATTAGAAATTAATTGTTACCTTGCCTCCCTGATGAACCTAATCATCTCGTTCATCTCCTACGAGATCGCATCCAGTTCCTCGATCGCCATGCCTGTCTAATTCCACCACATTCACCATCTCCACATTCGACGTCTACGGTACATTCTTACCCAATATACGAGTACGCACCCACTCTTCTACTCGACCGCCCTCTCTCTGTTGCTGTACAATCCTTCACATATACTTCCGCCCACTTCCTTTGGTACGTTTGCACAACGGATCGGTAAAACAACTGAAACCCGCCCGCAGCACGCTACCAGTGAAGAGGATTGGCTTGTGGCCTGAGCAATGACGACCAGGGTTCGGTCGATGTACCTCATAAACAGGGTGGGCCAGCCAAGGATTTTTGGATGAAGTACGTGGCCTAGATGATAAGAAAGCCAGCTTGAAGAGAAGAGTGAGATGCGAGCGATACTTCAGTTGTCCGAAAAAGCGAACGCACGCGCTCTGCAGCACCATCCGCATCCAAACCTACCCGCCCTCCCCATTTCATCGCCGTCCACTGTCATTTTCCCTAACCTACCCCCATTCACCCCATATCAACCTCATATTGCACATATACATCGGTTTTGAGAATATCACGCGTTTGTATACCTGTCGAGCATGAAGTGTTCCAGGTCCAAAAAACATGTACTTTCCCCAATTAGAGAATTGGGTCTTTTTGAGTGTTGTCAAAGGACTTTGACGAAACAGGAAAATATCTGGAAGAGAAATAGAAAGGCAAGAGTAAGGATTCAGCGATCCCTTGAACTTGGCGGGACAAGTTTTTTTTTTTTTTTTTTTTTTTTTTATAGTCACTCGGACTCCTTCCTTTATTAATACACCCGTCTATCCTCTATATAATACACTGTGCCCAACCCTATCCGATCTCCCTAGGGGGCCTCCCCCTCCCCCTTCTAGTCTATTGAAGATAACACCATAGCACGTACAAGTCATTTCAATAATTTGGTTTTAATAATTCCTTCCAATCAAACGTACCCTCGACCTTCCTCTGGTGTAGCTTTCTTTATCTTTTGCTGAATAAAAAATGAAATAAAATAAAATAAAAAGAATTATTTAAGAACTTCGCATCCAAGTTTCCATCGCTACCATCCTCATAACTTTCTCCAGAAGCACTCGTTCACCCTTCCCCGCATTTTCCACAACAGACCGCTGACTAAGTCATGTGAGAATTATTATTATTATTATTATTATTATTATTTCACCATCCACCAAGTGTCGCACCCAGAAACACCTTTGTTCCTCCTTCACCTCTTTACTTTTACCAACATTGTGAAATACCAACTTGTTGACCCAACCGGTCCACCTCAACTCTATCCTACTCAACCACATCCGGTTCTGCCCTTTCCGACCCTACACCAAGAAACGCACCCGAACGATAACCCCCAAACCCTTCAAAGGTCCGATAATGACAATGTTGGACCTTCCAAGCGTGTTTTCCGGGTCAGGGTTTTTTCCACCGAGTCCCTGCCCTTGCGCAAGCGCGATTGGAAGATGCGTCTTCCCTCAAGTGACAATTCCGGGATCAAAATTTGAGTACCGAGACTCTTCTCCTAGCCAAATGCGCACGCGAGACGAGTTGGAGGCGTCGGACGGCCCGAAAACTCCTAAGCGCCAGAAATCGGGAGCTAACGGGATCTGAAGGTACAGATTGGTTAAATCCTCCCTCTCCCTAGTTATCTATCATATTTCTTATTATCACCTACACTGCGCATGGTACCAACGGATAGAGGTATCCGAAGACTTAGAGCAATATGTAGGACCGATGAGCCCTCCAGAAGCTCGAAAGCTCTATTAGGCCTCGCTGCTGGATCATGAGTAAACTGTTTAAATGGAGCTCGAGCATCAAGTTCTGGGTTGCCCTTGCCGCCATCACCTCCTTTGATCACCTACGTCCACTGCCGTACTCGCCGGGATCAAAGAAAACGTTCCTCTTTGAAAGGAGAGAAGCATTCCTTCTGGCGAGAGAGCCGCAAAAATCGATTCCACATCCGTGTCAATAATGGTGTTGCCTAATATCTAGGACACATCGTTCGCAAACCTCCCTTGGACCCTCTTCAACTCAGGCACCTTTTTCATCTCAACCGCGCCACCGAACCCTCCTTTTACCATCGGAACTTGGCTCTCTTCAGTTCAAGTTCACACTCCTTATCACCGCCATACCCAGGCCTATTTCTTCTCCTTCTCGGCCGCGGCCCCGGGCCTTCTTCACGCTCCCTCTCACCCACGCCCCCAGGCCCTCTTCACGCTGCTTCTCACCCGCGCACTTGGGGCGTTTCACGCTCCATCTCACCGGCATATTCGTGTCCAATTTACGCTCTTTATCATCCGTGGCCCGGGCCTTCTTCACTCTCCTACTCATACGCACCCCGGGGCACAATCTCACCCGCGCCTCCGGACCCGCTTCGCGCTCCTCACTCTCGCCCCCCTCATTAGCGCCCCAGCTCCCTATTTAAGCGCCTTACACGTTCTTCACCTCATCCTCCTTCTACCGCCCTCTTCACGTTCCTTCACACCCACAATCCTGGACCCTTTTCGTGATTTTTCAACACCCGTCCCCGGGCTCTTTTGACCCTCCTTCTGGCCCCCGCCCCCTGGCCTCCTTCAACCCTCACCTGCGCCGAGATCGTAAGCCAATAAGCACGGTTGGTGCGTTTGTCGATTTTCGAGGAGGTGGTTCTGTTCTTATCGGAGATATTGCATGTGAGGCCGGGATCCACTGTTCTATAGGCTGGGAGGATCGGCAGTAAGCAACATGCATTGGATGGTTATCGCTGAAAGCTAGTTTTGGAATAGGGACGTTGACCCGGGTATTGTAGATCTTTTGAAATCATTCAACGTCGTGATGGGCGGAATTCCAAGTTCATTTCACGAGCCAGGGTCGTGCTGGTTGAGGTAACTTTCTCTGCGAGGAGTAAGAGTGCTTTCTGTACTTCAAAACGCACAAGCAAGTATCCGATTAGAAATAAAATATGCCCCTCATGATATGTAATAACCAGTGAGATTACCGGTCAGTGGATGCAACGGGCGGTTGCTTGCGGTAGTCGTGTTAGGATTGGGCGTAGATGTCTTACTATGCACATTTGTACGCCAGTTTTTGATACTGCCGCTCAACTTAGTATAGGGTTAGACGCAACTAGCTCCAAAATAGCGTACAGTACCTAGAAATTCCCTTTGTCACTCATCTTAGCCGCTCGAATCCCCCCCGCATCTGCCTCATTCATCTTAATTTGAAACGCTACTCTCCCTTCCACACCCTGCATTCACTGTCTACATATTGTGACGCACCAAATAGCATATTATAACCAGATAACATGAATACCATAGTTACCCTGTTAATGCAGAAATCATTAAATAACCAGATAGCCCAAAAGGGAAACAGACAGGGAATGTCCATCAGACAGTAGATGTCAGCTGTACAGTAGATGTCCACCCCCAAATAGTAAACCTATAGTTAGCCACATAGCAACCAAAGTAGCAACCAACTTTTATAAAATACCCCAGAGATAAGAATTAATAAACCTCAGTCTGAAATTGAATTCAAAAAGCAGAAGTCAAGTCTGCCTACTATACTTTGAGAGATATGCCTGCCAAAAGCCACTTGATCCTAAAGAAAAAGAATTGCAACCCTTCAGAGAAACACCTGCTCTAAAGCTACTTTTATTAGATTGTGAGCTTGATATCCAATTTGTACTCTGGTTTACTTTTTGATAAAAAGCCTGAGAAGTCCAGCAAGTTTAAGAGAAGAACTTTACCACTATTTGAAGAGAAATCTGCTACTTAAAGAAGAGCTACCATTTTCAAGATTTGCTTATATTTCCAATATATATTCAGTCAATTTTAATGCAACTTTACTTCCTTGATAGAATCTTGTACAAATGAAGCCAAGAATCTATATCTGCTATTATTTAAAAAGTCTACTAATTTAGTAAAAATCTGCACTATCTAAGTAATCCAAATTATCTACTATAAGAGTTATCTAGGTTATTTATCAAATCAAGTTCTCTACCAAATTACCAACCTGTTACTTATTATAGAGTCTTACTATATTCACTATATTAAACTAAGATTATTATATCACTTTTGGAAGAAACCATCATTATAAGGAAATTATATCAGGAAATTACTCATACTATACAAAGATCATCTGCTACTGAAAAAAGTAATCACTAAATTACTATTCTAAAAAAAAACTCATTTATATTATATAAATCACCTATATTATATACTATATCTAAGAATTATCTCAATAAGAAAATCAACTATATATTTAGATTTAACTAAATATCTATATTAGAAATTATATATAGAATGTTTTATTTCTTTTTGACAATATAACTGAGGGCTCAAGAAATGATACCAACTTCCAACCTTGTAATTTATCTCTATTGAGCTGATATATTATATTTAGAGGCTCAACTTTGAAGATTTTCTTTAAATATATGTGACTTTTAGCTTATAAGTACTTAACAACCAAACTGAATATATTTGATATAATATTAATCTCTACTACTATAGAAGAATAAGTCATTACCAGTATTTGGATAGAGAGAGAAGTAAATATGTAAAGACTTATCTATTACTCAATATTAAAAGGATCTCAACTAGAGATCAGTATAATATAGAATCTTTAGCCACTCCTATCCAAGCTGTAGAGAGATATATTAGTACCTACCTATATAGAGATATTGGAGGACAGAAGGTGAAAATCCTCATAGACACAGAAGTAGCTATCTGTGTCATTACCAAATAATTCCGGAATACTCTCCAATGGCCTATTGATAGACCATCCAATCTCAGCATCATAGTAGCAGATAGAGTTTGAACTCAACCCCTTGGAGAAGAATGAAATATCACTATCTCTCTTGGATATATTCAGTTCTCTATTCCAAAAGCTATTGTTACTGAAGCTGTTATCTATGATATGATTCTTGATACCAACTAGATTAAGGAAATGAATGCAGTTGTTGATATCTGTCAATAAGACTTAAGTTTGATTACCAAGGCAAGAAGTACAGAGTTAAGGTAATCAGCTATGAGTAATCAAAGAAGAAAAAGGAGGTCACTATCCAGAAAGAATATATCAGTAGTGAAGAATCTACCACAGAGGAGAAAGAAGAATCTGAAGATAGAAATGATCCCAGACTCAATCCCCAAATCAATCTATTAGATAATGGGCCAGAAAACAATATATAGACCAGGAACACTGTCTCCATCACTATTGGAGCCATTGCAGGAGAAATCGAAGGATGCCCTATCTGCTTCAAGAGATACAAGTGCTCTGAGCACTCCTCCAAGATCATTGGGATAAGCAATTCGCCTGGCACAGCCTGCCCCAAGTGCAGAAGAAAGAAGAAGAAATACAGATATGTTCCAGAGATACCAGCAGCTGAAGCTGCAGAAGTATAAGCAATTTGGAGTCAAGAATCATTTGAGGAAAAAGAAGCCTCTGAACAAGGTTCCTGAGCAAGAATTACCTGAAGAGGAAGAAGTTTCCAAACTCATTCCCTAAGATGATCCCCACTGGACACCATCTGAAGATAATGACCTCTGGAATATTGAAGAAGGATCCAGCACAATCTCCATTATTCTCAAGCAAGAAACTCACTAAGAAAAAGCTTTTTAGCTAGGAAGATATCTATATCATATGGTCTTCTACTCTCCCTGAGACTACTGCTATCAGTGCCATCTACTGGATCAATAAGAAAGACAGAGACCCTGAAGATTGGAACCCCCAACCATAGTTATATAGTCAACCACCTTTCAAGAAGTTACCACTAAGTTGTAAAGCCAATTCAGAGGACAAGGTCTCTTTATTCAAACAGAAGTATATCTCTTGACCACTCTCCCCCCAACTTATGACCAAGATGGATACCAATTCCCAAGACAATAAGAGATCAATAACTGGGAACAGTATTTTCAAGCAATAGGATATTATAACTATGAAAGACACCCAGACTGCTGAGACTGTAAATACCAGAAGATTCATCTCTGCTAGGATATTGCAATTTATATCTTAAAGAGAGGAGATAACAGAGGCCAGATCTGAAAAAGTGAGAATAAGAAATCAGGAAGAAGGACCCTCAAGATCAAAAATTTAGATGAAGACATCCTAGCTCTCATCAGACATACAACCCACTAAGAATGGATAGATGATGCCACCAACTTCATAGAAGCCCTAGACCCTACAGGAAAAAGAGAAATTAACTATCTCTGAGATCTCTCTACTGGAGCCAGATGGCTGCACCTTAACCTCAGAGCCTAGAGGCTCTCTACTAGTAGAGCTTCAGCCCAAGCACAGCCTGAACACAGCAAGGATATTGCCCAGTATGCCCTGCTACATCCCAAGGCCAAACCCCTGACCAAAGCTTACCAAGAAGATGTAGGATATGACCTTTACAGTCTGGAGGACAAACCCATCAAGTCTGGAAGAATACTGATAATCAAAACCCGACTAGCCATACAGTCACCCCAAGGAACTTACATCCAACTAACCTCAAGGTCTGGACTTACCAGATAAGAAATAACTGTAGAAGGAGAAACTATAGACTAAGGCAAAATCAAGATCATTCTGCATAACAGTAGTACAGAATAGCACTGAATTATCAGAGAAAAGAAGATTGTCCAAGTAGTCTTCATGAAAATCAAGACTCCACAATTATAAGAATTCTTCAAACTGACTGAAGGAATAAGGCAAGCTAAAGGATTTGGAAGCTCAGATAAGAAGAAAGTATATCTCCTTCAGGTCAACCATCTCAAGAAGAATGTCTATCAGCAAGTGTATTACCAACTAGTCAAACTGCACAAGAATCTCATTCTGGAGCCTGGAGAGCAAACCACCTTCAAAATCTTTATGCCACCTGACCCCAGAAACCTCTTCTTTAAACCCAATAAAGATATCTCAAACCTGGATATTGAAGGACACAAATTCCTTGACAAGATGAATTCAGTACACTTCCAAGCAATTAACCAAAGTTGGGAAACCATCATCTTGCCCAAAGGAATCATTATAGAACATCTGGTTCCTTTCCTCAACTGAACTCATAGAGAAGTTTATGAACTAAACCTATCAGAAAATAGCAAAAGGTCCCAGAAGAAAGGAAAGGCCCCTCTGTGACTAGGGCTGTTAAATGGTTTGAAACCAAAAGGTTCCCAGATGAATGAGGTGCTGTAGGTGCCGAAGTCTGTCTCAGACTTTTTGAGCTTGGAGGGGACTGTGAAGAGTTGGTTTCTGCTATCTAGAAAGTGATGTCATGCTTTATTTGTCTTAGAAATAGTGGTTTTACATATAACTGCGAATTCATCTATCTAAGACATATGTGTGAGACATTTGTATAAAATATAGTAATAAAAGTATCCCTGCTCCCATGGAGTTCCCTTAGCCAAGAAAGATTGGCAGTAAGCCTGAAGTAGAAGTAAGAAAAAAAGAAAAAACCCCCCAGTGACTGGGGCCATCAGGGAAAAGAAGAACCTACAAAAAGGAAATGGAAAGGGTAGAGATAGGTGGGAAACCAACTCTTCACAGTTCTCCCCAAGCTCACAAAGTCTGGGACAGACTTTGGCACCTATGATACCTTATCTATCCAGAACTAAGCTTTGCTTGGTCTCAGACCATTTCAGAGTTGGTTGTTTGTAGATTGGAGATGAGCGGAGTGCCAGGCTGGTATAGTGGCCTTGTGCTAGAGGACCATGTATACCAAAGATTTCGCCTGAGAGGTCTTGGAAAGAACCAGCGACCTGTGGGATAGATGGTAGTGACATTCAAAAGTGGTCTTAGAGCTCCAGTTCCCACTCTCCAGGACTTTGTCGATGGGAGTTCCTCCTACCAATGCCTCAGTGGAGGATTCTGCCTGAACAGAATGGGGGCGGTGGATAGGGTTGATGCCAGCAGCCACCATGCATTCCAAAAACCAGTTGCAAAGACAGTCAGTGCTTAAGTTGTGATGGAGAGAGTATGTGGTGATGGAGAGGTTGTCTCCACCATATGGTGGACATCGGGGTACCATTTCACATATCCAGTGATAGACCCAGTACACCGAGCATATGTCCTTGACCTCCAGAAGTACCAGGATAGGGTGGGAGGTTTTGAAGGGAGAGTTGGGCATGCATTCCTTGGTCATGTCTGCAGTGAGAACTATTTCAGCAGGCCAGTCACCTTGGCCACCCCAGAAATCCATGGTTGCCTGACATTGGGCAAAGTCACTTACAATATGCCATGATGTGCAAAGTGCCAAAAGGGTATGAGTTTTCTTGCCATGCAGGACCCACCACTTGATAGAGTCAAAGGGGCCCAAAGAGGCCAACCAGTGGATGAGAACAGAGATGTCCCACCACTGGGCCTTATTCTTGGGTGGGGGGGGGGGCATAAGTTGCCTGACCCCTGGATGAGGTGAAAGACTGTAGAGAGTTTGGAGAAATAGACACCATCAATGGCAGGGATCCATCGGCTAATAGTGGTGCAGATGCTGTGGAGATGTCAGGTACACATACCCTCATGAAAGAGATGGGCAAGGCAGTTCATCTGCTACTCAGTAGATGCATGAAGGGGATCAATATACTGTTGATGATACCAATGGACATAGTGTTGATAGGTAGACTCGTAGTTCTTGCAGGAAGAGGTCCAGATACTGGCATAGATGAGATTGCAAGCTGACTCCACCAGTGCCATGGTATCTGGGGAGTGCCACTGATCAGCCAGGTAAGGGTGTCCCAATGGCGCATCTGTATAGCCACCGTCAGTGCCCAACATGGAAGGAGAATCAGGGGGGCTACTGCCATCCCCAGGAGTTCAGGCCACTAGCTCTGTTATGGCCAGAAAGGGGTGATAAGGATGAGGTGAGTGCATTGGTCCTCCTTCACCTTGTGGAGTGTGCGATTGATCAGGATCCAAGAAGGGTTTGTGTATGCCCCAGTTGGAGGCCAGTGGTATTGAAAAGTATCCATCCCCAAGGCTTTGGGGCCAGCCTGCCAGCTGTAGAAGAGGGGGGTCTGTGTGGTTGTTCATGAGGTAAATAGGTCAAGTTGGACCAGGCCCCACAGGTGGTGTAGACGTTGGAACACTGCTGGGTGCAGCTTCTAGTCATTAGGGTCAGAATGGAGGCAGCTCAAAAAGTCTGCCCAAATATTCTCCAAATCTGGGAGGTATTCTGCGAAGAGGCAAATGAAGTGTATCATGCAGATTAAGTGGATGCACATCACAATGGCATGGAGGTAGTGGAGAGAGCCTCCCTGTTTGTTGACAAATGCTCATGTGGTCATATTGTCTGTCTGGACCAGAACCATATGGTTCTGCCAGTAGTGTGAGTTGATCTGGAGGGCAAAGAGAACTGTCTTCAGCTCACAGTAGTTGATAGACAGGTAGCACTCCAAGGATGTCCAGGTGCCGGCCACCCGCTATACAGTATGACTGATATTGGTGGTAGAAGAGGAGATCTCAAAACCCCATCCCACATCACTAGCATCCATGTCCACTGTGATCTCAGGGACCTTGGTGAGAAGAGAGTGACCATTCCATCCCAGCAGTTCATGGGACCACCAATGGAGGTCAGTCAATGATGCCTGGGAAAGTGTCATCCATCTGTTCCAATTAGAGTGGTGAAGAGTGGCCTGTATATCACAGATGAGTGCCCAAATATGAAAGTGTGCAGGGAAGATAGCCTGAGTTGTAGAATTGCAGAGGCCAACCAGAGAGGCCATCTTGTGGATCAGGATACTGGATTCAGAGGCCTGATGGAGGAGGGAGGCCATCTCCTTATAGATTATATATACCTTGTCCCTTGGTAGGTATAGCTCCATAGCATTGGTATCTATCAGGAACACAAGGAATATCTGAACTTGCTTGGGAAACCATGCACATTTTGTTAGATTGAGGAGGAACCCCAAGGTCTCTAGGTGGTTGTGGACCATCTGATCATGGTGAACAGCTTTGTCATAGCTGGAGGCCAGTAGGCAGATGTCATTAATGTAATAGGTGAGGCAAATACTGCATCACCATAGTGGTTTCAGAATGGTGGCCATCATCTTCATCCAGATTCAAGGGGCTAAAGATAGGCTGAATGGCATGGCCTGGAATTTCCAGGTGATTTGTCACTATTGAAAGGCCAGAAACTATTGATTGGTAGGGTGGAGGGAAATGTAAAGGTAGGCATCCTTGATGTCTATCTTGATGAGAAAGTCCCCTGGGCATACCATATGGTAGAGCATTTGAATACCTTCTATCTTGAAGTGCAATCACTGCATGTACTTGTTCAGCAAATATGTATCAAGGCAGGCCCAATTCTTGTCAATCTGGGGGATAGTGAAGATGCTAGAGAAGAGGAGCTCTTCCCTGGGTTAGGCCTCATAAGTGGTCCCTTTGTTATGGAAGTCCTGGATGGTAGTATCCACCAGGGCTTTTTCCATGGCAGTTATGCCTCGTTTATATGAGAAGCAGGACCAGATGCATAGTGGTGTTGGGAGGTGTATCCAATCAATGCATGTCTTGCCATGGGCTATGTTGTTAACTCAGCAGTTGACTCCTAGGGCTTGCTAAACTGATTTGGGGACCTGAGCCAGATGGGCACCCACCTTGGAGATTTTGGGCCCCTTTGGGACCAGAGAGTGATATATGGAGGGATTCTTTAGAGGTTGGTGGTGGAGGTTATTGCGCCTGGCCCTGGTGTCTGGCTTCGGAAGCCACTCTGCTGACTTGGGGTACAGTTCTGAGAAGATTGGAGAGAGTGGCAGAAGTCAGGGCATTGGTCGCCCTGGGATCTGTTTCTCCAGCCCTGGCTCCCAGAGGTGAATTTGCCATGGGCGGAGGAGGAGTTGTTCTGAGGGATGGAGGGCTTGCTAGAGGCCACTCGAACCATGAGTTGGTATTTCTGGTGTCTTGCATCATCCTGGAAGTAGTGGATGAAGTCAGCACTAAAGAGGTTGTCATCATACTTGGAGCCAGATATAACTATGCAGCATGTGGAGATAAGGGCAGGGGACCATCCTGCAGCTTTGGCGAGGTCAACCCGATGGTGGATGTGGATGCTTTCTGCCTCGTGGAATCCAATCTGAAGGGAGTCTAGGAGTTTTTCCACCATGGGGGTAATGACAGCATCATGGACCAAGCCTTGGTAAACATTGGCCCCATCACTCCATGGTTCAAGGATGTGGAGGAGAATGGCAATGGGGCAGAGTATGTTGTAGATTGTGCATTGTGAGTCAGTAAGGATGCAGTCAGCATCTTGAGCAGCTTTGGGGAAATTGTCAAGGAATGCCTCATCAATGGAGGGAGTTTGAAAGACACCACTCTTGGGCTCCGGGTTGTAGCAGATGAGCTTCCTAAGGCTGGGAGGAGTGAGGTGAGCTTGGATGCATTTGGTGGGAATGATATTGGTGAAGGTGGGCAGGATGTGAAAATGGCTGAGAGCTCTTGTTCTTGTGGCTGTGAGGAATTCCTCATCACTGCCATTGTCATTAATGGGGGCATCATCATCCATACCATTGGGGTGCCTGTCAGGTCCAGAGACTGAGCCCCTGGTGCATCCCATTCATTGAAGGAAGAGAGAATCGATGATATGCTGTTATTTGTATTTAATCGTGATAGCTTGATCTGGCAGTGCAGGGCAGAAGCTGACCGCAACTGCCTCAGAGACCTGCTGAATGAACTTGGCCCGTTTGGCCAAGGCAGCCTGTTGTTGTTGCTGTTGAAGTTGTTCATGGTTCATAGCCAGAAAATTTTCAAGGGTTGAAAGTAAGAAGGTGAACTGCCAAGCTTTCAAAACGGCTAAGGGAACTCCATGGGAGCAGGGATACTTTTATTACTATGTTTTACACAAATGTCTCACACATATGTCTTAGACAGATGAATTTGCAGTTACATGTAAAACCACTATTTCTAAGACAAATAAAGCATGCCATCGCTTTCTAGATGGCAGAAACCAACTCTGAAACGGTCCGAGACCAAGCGAAGCTTAGTCAAACCGGTTTGAACCGCTTCGGTTTGGTTCGATTCGGTCAGCGGTTTCAAAACGATTTGTATCTTTATTTCTTATTTACATAAGAATAAATCATATAAATACTTCCTGTATGAGTTTATATATTCAGAATCGGCTACTTGACTTGAAACAGTAAAAGAACTCGGTCTCTTTCAGCAAAAAGTACAATCCGCAAGGTGTCTCCCATTTGATCTGAACGTTTAAAATTTAATAACTTCATGAAACTACACCCAGTCTTAATGACCTTGATCTTTTTTGAAGGCTATGAATATTGGCTTTCAGGCACATTTTATTTCGATGTAATCGGATGTGTTTTCATAGAACTATTGCACTTTAAAAAAACTCGGGTCGATCGCCGTTTGAAGAGTCAACCCGCGATCGACCTGAGTTTTTTAAAGTGCAATGGCTCAATGAATACACATCCGATTTCTTCGAAATAAAATATGCCTGGAAGCCAATATTCATAGCTTCCAAACAAGACCAAGATTATTAAGATTAGATATGGAGTCATGGAGTTATTAAATTTTAAAAGCTCAGGTCGAAAGGTGGTCGTTACTACTCATGACTGAGACAAGCCATGCAATGATGATGGCACCCGAAACGAAGACAGCTATTCAATGCCTGAAACCAATACATCCGAAACCAATATGCCCGAGACCTAAGTGCCTAAGACATTCCTGCGTTCATTGGCCTGTGGTCTCTCATGAGCCGCTAATTTACATCTTTTACAAAAAACACTTATATATCAAAATGAGTGCCTCCCGAAGCAGCGTTTATCACCACTTTACGAAATTGGCCAATGGCTCAAGGCAGTGCAACTATTGTCCTAAAGAGAAGATTTATCAAGCCGGTAG
>RBNI01000087.1:0-43826 GCA_003990745.1 Jimgerdemannia flammicorona | reverse complement strand
CTCGAAAGCAATTGAAACACTCTAGCATAGTTTATTTCTTTTCTCTGCCTTTCTTGAATATTCTATAACCTTCCAGCACTTTCTGCATACTTAGAAATCTCCTTCTTGGTACTGAGCATTAACTAGTACTTATTTAGCTAGTCACAGAATATTCTGGAAACTTATAGAACTTTATTTGTCATCATTTATCATCTTTACCAAGAACTTTCCTCTTGACATTTTCTTTTGATTTCTCAGATCCTTCCAGATCCTTTCTTCAGATCTTGTATAAATATCCCCTTTGTTCTCATAAATAAAGTCTCAGAATATTTTCTCTCAGAAATTCTTCAAGAACACTTGAATCCTTAAGTATCTCTTCGAGCTACTTAGAACTATCAGAACTAGTCACTTCCTCATTTAGAAACTAGAACCATTATAGCAATAGAGCAATGTTCTTTGCTATTATCTTGTGACAGAATTACTCTAAAGGTAAAATTTGACACATTAGTAGTGACTATGAATTTTAGATCTTGATCTACATTATGCAGGACTAGGGCATAGGTCAGGTGGTTCTTGAGTTCTTGAAAGGCTTGTTGACAGAAGAGATCCCAGGTGTAGGGTACATAGTGGTCTGAGTATAGGGCCTTTTTCATGAGGTTAGTTAGTAGCTCAGCAATACCAGAGAAGTTTCTGATAAAGTGGTAGTAATAGCCAGCTAGACCAAAGAAGGATCAGAGTTCTGTAAGATTCAACAGAATGGGCCATTCTTTAATTGTTTCTATCTTGTATGAGTCTACTTAGATTCCTTATGTAGAGACAATGTGGTCAAGGTATTCAACTTGTTTTTTGAAGAATTCATAATTCTTGAGCTTGGCATAAAGCTTGTATTTTTGCAGGATCTCTAGGACTATTTGAATATATTTGAGGTGTTCTTCTTTAGTTATACTAAAGATCAGGATATCGTCAAGATATATCAATAGGAAAATAAATAGTTAGTCCTTAAATATCTTGTTCATCAGAGTCTGGAATATAGTGGGTGCATTGGTGAGACTAAATGCTAAGACCAGGAATTTGTAGAGTCCAAAGGGGGTTATAAATGCAGTCTTGGGAATGTCTTCTGGCTTGATTTGAATCTGGTGGTATCCTGATATGAGATCTAACTTGGTGAAGTACTTAGCATTCTTGAGAGTATTAAAGATTTGATCAATCAAGGGTAATGGATAGCAGTTCTTAACAGTGAGTTTGTTGAGTGTACAATAGTCTATGTATATTTACAGGGTACTATCCTTCTTCTTGACAAATAAGACTGGTGAGCCATAAGGAGATTTGCTTGGCTGGATAGCTCCTTATGCAAGTAGTTCTTCTAGTTCCTTCTTGACTACTTCAATTTCAAGTAGTGACATATAGTATATGTGTTTCTTGAGTAGTATAGCTCCTGGAGTCAGTTTAATTTTATGATCAACTTCTCATGTAGATGGTAGGCCAGATAGCTTGTCTGGAAAGATATCCTTGAATTCCTCTAGCAATAGCTTGATGCTTTCATTGACTGATAGTCTCTTGTCTTATTTCTTGGGGTGGATAATTACAATAAAGACATGTATTATCTTCTTGAGTACTTTCTTATACTTTATAGCTAACAGTATTGCAATCTGGGTCTTGCTCATGGTCTTGTCTGTCTTGATCATAATGTTGGCTCTATCTTGAAGTAGGGTGACTTCATTCTTGCACCAATTAATATCTGGGTTATGTTTTGTAAGCCAGAGTTTTTCTAAGATCAGATTATGATCTCCTAGTAGTGCAATCTCGAAGTCTACTTGTTTCTAATATTTCTGGATCTTGATGGGCAGTTTGGCAGCAATTGACTCGATGGAGTGCAGAGTACCATCTGCAGTGACTATACTATTATTCTTGGATGCAGGCTTGGTGAGGATCTTAAGGTTTTCAATGAGATTCTGATTGATGAAGTTCTCTGCAGCTCTGCTGTCTATGAGTACTTAAACTTCTTTTCCTTTGACTAGGCCTTTAAAAATGAGCATAGCTTGAGCTCAATTTTCACTAAGACTTGCTGCTTGATCCATACTGCCAAAACTCTTTTAATCTCATTTGGTTTCAGAGAGTTCTTCGACTTCTGTAATCTTGAGTTGACTGGCTTTTTCTAGGATCATTTGCATAACTTGGTCTTCTTCTTTAACTATGTAGTCTTGATCCTTCTGGTTGATGAGCAAGACTTGAACTTATCCTTGAAAGTCTGGGTCAATGATACCAGTACCTATATCTAAATGATATTTGACACTAAGTCCTGATTGTGGTACAATTCTAGCATAATATTCTTCAGAACATTGAACTGTAATTCCAGTAGACACCAGAGTGTGGCCCTTGGCTGGAATAGTGACTTGTTTGACTGAGTGTAGATCAAGACCAATGGCTCCTTCTGTTTAATATTGAGGGACCTGGGTCTTCAGATGAAGCTTCTTGACCTTAAGCTCAAGTTGACTGGTAGTGGGATTGACAGGTGTGTCCTTGGACAATACAGTGACTAGTCTTGAGGGTTTACTAGTCTTTCTAGGATATTTGGTTGCAATGTGTCCTGTTTGGCAATAGAAGAAATAAGCTCCAGATTTCTTTAGATGGTTCTTTTCTTTAGGGGTAAGCTTAGTATTCTTTTTGTTTATGGTATCTAAGTCCATTGGTGCTGAGCCAACTGTCCTTAGTTGGTTTCTGTAGCAGTTCTCAAAGTGGTTCTTTTGTAGTATTCTGGTTCAAAGCAGTTGCGAAAGGTGATGATATCAAATCTATTAGTGATTCTCATGGCTTCATCAAGAGTTTTAGATTCTTTCAGCTCAACCTTGACTCATGTATTTCCCTTCAGGTCTCAGACATAGCAGTCTATCTTTTCATCCTTGGATATCACTGGTAGCTCAAGTAGGATTGACAAGAATTGTGTATTATAGCTTTGTACAGACTTGAGTTGCTTGACATTTGCTAGCTTGTCCCTAACTAGCTTGGTGGCATTAGCAGGCTTTAACTGCTTGTAAAGAGTTCTCTTGAAAGCTTCCCAATCTCTAATTCATGCATATGAGTGTACAGATATAACCATAATATGATTATACTGTCAGATGGCTGCATTTCCTCAGAAAAGTGTAATAGTAAATTAGACTTACATGTCATCTTCCATTCTTGTCAGCTCAAAGTATTGATCCAACTGAGAGGTCCATACATCTGTAGATAGTCCTCCTTGATGGCCATTGAAGGTATCTGGCTTAAGTGGCTTGAAACTGACTAGTACTATAGCAGGATGTGATATACTCATAGTTTGTATTTTCTGCTATTCTAGTTGTGCTTGAAGTTCTTGAATTTGGTAGACTATGGCATTGATCATATCTTCTATGTTGAGCTGCGATCCTCCTGCTTCTTCTGTAACAGAGGGGTCTGGCTGGTAGACTGACTCTTCATAGCTCATTTCGGATTTATATGACTAGTTGTAACTGGTTTCTGAATTCGTGTGAGGTTTCTTAATAAGATAAGGTATAACAATACTGCTGCTACCAAATGTAACAGTTCTAGTTTCTTTAAGAGGAAGCAGCTAAATCTGGAAGTTCTAGTTAGCTTAAAGTAGCTCAAAGAGATACTTAAAGATTCAAGAATTTCTGAGAGAAAATATTCTGAGCTTTATTCAGGTAGAGAATAAGGATATTTATACATGATCTGAAAGAAAGATCTGGAAGGATCTTAGAAAGAAAGAGAAATGCCAAGAAATAGGTTCTCAGTAAAACTGACCAATACTATTCTATAATGTTCCAAAAGGTTCTAAGACTAGCTGAGACAAGATACTTAGTATCAAGAAAAGACAAGAATATTCTAGTAGTGTCTGAGTGCTGAGAGAAGGTTTCTAAGCAAGTAGAAGGTGCTGGAACATAGTAGAATATTTAGGAAATGATAAGAAAAGACTGATTAAAAGATGCAAAAAATATACTAAGACTAAATATGACTGTGAAATTATTACAGATAGGTCCATAAGTACTAGTTGTCATCTTAAGAAAAAAGCTTCAGTCAATAAGAGAACCATCTATTGCTGAAATTATAATAATATATCTCTTTGTCAAAAAACCTATCTTAATATACTTAGTATTGACTTTAATCATTTTGAAAATATTAGAAAGTATTTGGCTAAAAACAGTCTTCTTTTCTAAGTCTATGATAATATAAAAAAAATACTATAGTGAAAACTAAGATGGTCATCAATATGAATGTGACTACTGTGATAAAGAATTTTATCTTAAACTATACCAAATATATAAGTTGTCTAGCCTAGTTAAAAATATTAATTGTGTAATCTAATCAATTATCTTTTTACTTATAAAAATAAGCTACAAGTCTATTTATCATGACTTTTTAGTAGACCTAAAAGAAGATAGCACTTTGCATGTACTAAAATACAATATATTTTATAAATTATAATATTAGCTAACTTTACATATCTAAATTATGAGCCTCCGAACTAATTTATATGATACTTATCAATATTTGCAGAATGATTTATATATAATCCAAAGCTCATAAAGAGGAAGAGGCTCCAGATTTATTAAAGAAATATAGAGAGCATCTCACCAAAGCCAGATTAGAGAGAAATTATTATAACAAAAATATCAAGTTGGTAGAAGAATAAAAGAAACTCATTAATCAGAATTATTCTATACTAAAAGACAAGATACTATACTATAGCATTGATGTGGTTGCATATTACAGTTATGATTGAGCTCAAAATATCTATATAACTTATTTAGATTAACAGATCAGCAAAGTATATTATCTCAGTACTCACAAAGTATAATTGTTTGAGATCCAGAATAAAGTAGTCTGTGAACAAATTAATTATATTCTTGATAAGAACAAACTTTTTAGAAAAGGTCCAAATGGTATACTTAGCCTAGTTTTTGATAGAATTAAGCAATTGAATAGAAGTGAAAAGTATTTGAAGGTTATCTATAACAATGTAGGTAGATAAAATAAAAAATACCACACTTTGATTTTATATATATTTGGTAATTTATAGGTATTATGAAAGCATTGAATTGAACTTCATAATTTCAGATTATATCAAATTTAAGTATGATGGTAGTTTTGGCCTAATTAAAATACTTTATCATAAAATTACTATAGATTATATAGATTATATTATAGATATAGTAAAAAGATCTAATATTGCTAGACTAAATAAAGCTTAGCATTATAATAGTAGCAAAGGTTTTCAATATTATAATATCATAAGTGGTCTGGAAATATATTTCAAAAAGTTATCTAATTTACAAAAGTTTCAATATTCTCTTTTTATCAGAGTGAATCTAGATACTATCAAAGCCCAAGAAGTTACAAATAGTCTATTCTAAGAATTCAGACTATTAAAAAGTAGTAAATCTGAAACTTCAAAAGTTATAGAAAAAATCAAGGCTATATTATTTTCAGTATTAGTATCTTCTTCTATAGAATTGAAATATTAAGAATATCATTATCACAATATTTGTCCATTTTTCCAAGATAAATTCAAAGATATTACTTGTCCAAGACCAATTAATATTATTAATAAATAAAAATATTTGCTTCTTTACTTTCGATCAAGATCACTTTTTAACCTTGATTTGAGTTATAAATCAGCTATTTCATTGCTCTAATTGGACTTTTAATTTGTTAATTTCTCTTAATAGTTTTTTGGGAGTTAATTTTTTTTTAACCTTTTCACTTCTACCTCTAATTCTTTAATCTTATCTATTAATTCTTGCTTTTGTCTTTATACTAATCTTCAGTAACTCTCAAAGCTTTGAGATGAGCATCTACTTTAACTACTAATTGATCTTTTTTCTCTTATAAAACACCCACCTGTCTTTTGTAAAATGCTGATTGACTTATCTCTTTATTAGGTAAAAGTAGAAGTTCTTTTTTCTCTATATTTTTTTTATTTTGTCTAATATAATAGCAAATATATTTATTATTCTAAAAGTCAAAATTCAGTTTAGTTTTTAATCTTTTACATCTTTCTCATTTGAGTAATTTACTATTTAAAAACTTTCTTTACAATTTTCATACAAATAGTCATTTTTGATTATTTCACTAGCTACTTTGCTATAAGTTCTAATTTGACAGACAGATTGATTTTCACTATTTTTAAAGTAAGAGTAAAACTTACAATTACTCTCTCTATTTCAATCTTCTAATTCCAAGATTATATAAA
This sequence comes from Jimgerdemannia flammicorona, assembly GCA_003990745.1. Lineage (NCBI taxonomy): Eukaryota > Fungi > Mucoromycota > Endogonomycetes > Endogonales > Endogonaceae > Jimgerdemannia > Jimgerdemannia flammicorona. The sequence continues at coordinate 37,621 of RBNI01000087.1, read as the reverse complement.
TTAACTCTCTCACTATTACTTAGTCTTAACTTCTATCTAAGTAACTATTTCTTAAGTTTGAGACTTAACTTTTGCTGATAATTATAAAAATTTACTTTTTATTTTTATTCTTAATGTCTTGAACTTGCTTAATATTTTAGGTAAAGCTATTGTAAATAAATATAATTATCTTTATAAGTTCTCTTTTTCTACCTTTTCTACCTCTTGAGTTTTATTTTTTTTGTACTCTTTTACTAATTATCTTTTTTACTTATTTAATTCTGCTTCAAGCTCCTTAATCTTGACTTTCTGAATATTCTTTTTCTCATATTCTTTTTCTAACAATTTTGACTTATCTCTAATTTCCTCTTTTACAGATACTTCCTTTTTATTATTTTATTCTTTATTAATTTTGATAAAAGAGATATAGTGAGTTTTGACATCTACTTCCCATTTTACAATAATTCTCATAACAATCTCATTAAGTTTATCTAATTTACTATTTTTGATTTTTCTCTAATAATTCTTATAGTTCTCCTTCCAACCAATAAACTCTTTCATTTTTTATATCCTCTTCTGTTAATTCAGAATAATCTAATAAAAATTCCTTAATAGTTTTCTTAAAACTTTCATATTCATTTTTAACTTTGCAGTTCATTCAGTAATATCTTTTATTATATCTTTAAGAGAAATACCATAAATATCATAATAATTTCTAATTATTTTTCAATAATTTTCTTACTTTTCTCTAAATCTAAACCTTATAGAGTAGAGAAAATATCTTTTTTAGCATTATTTATTTCATTATAGTGTTTAAAATCAATTATTATAATATTGAATATATTAATAAAGTAAGCAAATATATCCTTGTTGAGAACTTTCAGCAGGATAATTCTTGCAAAGCCTTAGTCAATATTCTTTATTATTAATTTGGGCAATTTTATCAACTACTGCTAGATCAGAATCATGAGTAATATATTCATCTCTTGAATATTTAATTATCTCTTATTTAATTTCTTCATTATTCAACTGCTTAACTTATGATAGTGCTTTTAATTATTTAATTTGGTTTAATAATTCTTTGTTTCTCTCTTAGAGTTTATTAATTATGTTTTTTGTCATAAATTTATATTTATTTTTCTTTTAATATACTTATATATTTCTTTATAAGGTTATGTTAAATATATAGATTATTTTAGTCAAAAAAAAAAAAAACAATTGTTTTTTTCTTTAAGATAATTCTGTCATAATGAAAGAAATACACTAGATTTTGATATTTTTATTAATAATTATCCAGTTATAGAGGAATTAATAGTATGAAAATGAAGAAATATTCTCTGAAAAAATTTATATTCTACTCTCAGAAGATATATCAAAATACTATTAATATCAGTGAAGACTTTAAAAGAAGTATGAAAACAGAGAGCATTAGGTTATAGTTTCAGTTTGTGAATTATTAAAAAGTAATGAGCAAAGCAAGAGTGAAAATAAAATCTTCAGATGACTGAGTAATGTAAAATGTTCACTTTATTTGGTTTTATTATAATATACTTTATATAATCAGCCCTGTTATTCACAATTACCAGAAGTACTATCTCTCTAGCACTATTGATCTGATATACCTTGGCCTCTAATAATACCACAATTATCTCATACTGGAGTATTTGTAATATCTCCTCACTATACAAGATTTCACTCCAGAGCCTCTCACTTAGTATTCAGAAGTCCTCTCCCCTTAGCTCCTTAGCTGAGGCTTGGAAGATGAGGGGATTTGGCAGATGGTGTGACAGGCCTGGTGGTGGCCCCATTACTCAAAAAATCGATCTCAGCATTTGTGGTTACACTGTGCTTCTGGGGCTTAGTGGTGATGGTGAAAATGGTGCTGGGGCTCATTACTAAGCAGGTGGCAGGAGCTATATCCATGAAGTTTTTGAAGGAACTGGAGAGAGTGGAGGTGGGTTTTGAGGAGACTGAACCACTGAAGGAGACACTGAAAGTTAGATTGGTAGTTGGGGAGGTATATGTTCTGATGGCATATTGCCTGAAGTGGGATCTCAGGGTGGTCCAATTGCTGGTGAAAGGAGTACTCATGGTGATGGCAGTGGAGACAAGAAGGAGAGTTGAAGAAGTCATGGTAGAATATGAAGAGGTGGTGGATATCAGGTTCAGGGTCTGAGAAGGGACCTCACTCAGGACTGGTGATGTGGATGTGAGGATTTGGCTGACTGGAAAAGAAGCTGAGAAGGTGAGGGACTGGTCTTCAGTGATGGTCTGGGGAGCGATCTTGTGCAAGGTGACAAGGGTGAAGGGGAGTGAGGAGGAGGAGAAGGATTTATTGGAAGTACTAGAAGAGTTGAGTGGTGCTGTGGAGTGGCAAGCGAAGGCTTGGGAGGCTTTTGTGGAGTCAACATACTTGGAGGTGGTGGATGGAAAGCGGATTTGAGTGAACAAGGAGCAGTGGAAAAGGGCTCAGGGGCATAAGAGATAGAAGGAGCTGCTGGCTAAGCTGGAGAACAGACCACTGGAGGATGTGAGCAAGATGAAGGGTATAGGGGGGGCCAAAGTGAGTGTCTGGGCCAGCAAGGGGGGGGAGAAGGCCAGAAAGGAGACAGGAGAGGATAAGAAGAAGCCTGGTAATGATCCATATATTGATGGTACACTGGAGGTTTGGAAGGTGGACTGAGAGGACTTCCCTACCCCTTCTCCTCTTATCAGGCAAGACCCAGCTTCCCAAAACAGGGTGGTGGAGGATGTGCCAATGTGGGGAGCCCAGAGGGTGCAATTCGGAGTTCCAGAGATGGCAAATGGGGAACAAGTAGTGGCAGCTGGAGAGGAGGAACTGGTGGATGTCCCAGAGATATGAGATGAGTCTGCAAGCACTGGGGCTGACACCACAATACTGGATGGAGGGAGGCCGGTAACTCTGGGTGGGAAGGAGGTGGGGAACCTACTTTGGATGTGCTGAATGACGAATAACCTGGCAGCAGAAGAGTTGGGAGAGGTGGACTTGAGAGTGATGAGTGATGAGCATTGGGTACAGATACTACAGGGGGATGGAGTGATGAAGGCATTGAAGATGGAAATTCTTGCAGTGTACCTAGAGGAGGAAGGGTATGAGGTGGATAAGGAGAGAGAGGCAGAGATGGCAGTCATTGCTGGGGAGAGGGCTGAATACTGCTGGAACAAGTATCATGGATTGTAGCTATGGCAGGAGGCCTGCCTAGAATACAGGGAGGAGTTCAAGGAGAAGGCAGATGGAGAGATGAATGACTTACTGGCTGGATTGGAGGCTCAGAGAGCTGAAGAGGAGGAGGTGACTGCAGAATATAATCTGGACATGGCACAGGAGGAGATGAACATAGAGTAGTAGAGATCAATTGATAATATAATGTATTTTATAATGAACAGTACAACCAATATTTTTTCTTTAAACATGAATGGGTTACAGGGCACTGCTAGATGTAGGAACATTTTTACTTGGATGAAGAGATTGGAGGCCAATCTCTTCCTCTTGCAGGATGTCAGGTGTGAGAATGATTCTGATAGGATGGAATGGACAAAGGAATAGGGAGGTGTGGCAATTTGGAAGGGCAAGGTCAGGATTCTGGTTCGGAAAGGCAGAGGGGAGATACGAGATGTGAGGGACTGGGGGGAGAGACTGGTCTGGGGTGAGTGGATTCATGTAGGCTGGGAGCCAGTTACAGTTGGCTCCTGTTACTGCCCTGTGGTATGTAGTGAGCATGTAGATTGGGTGAAAGGTCTACAGGAGAGTGGGATCCTTGTGGAGGCTGGGGTGGATATACTTGGGGGAGATTTCAATATGGTTCGAGATATACTGATAGATAGAACAGATGGAGGATGGGGTATTGAGAGTAGGAGTGAAGGGCTGGTAGTATAGGAGGAAGTAGAAAGACTAAGTGCAGTGCACTGATAGATGCTGGTAGGGAGTGCTGGGGGGATAGGAGGGTTTATATGCATTGGGCTGGGGGCTTGGGGACAAGGATCGACTGGATTCTGATAGCTAGTTGCTGGGGCCTAGATATTGGAGGTGGAATGGTGTGCATGGTCAGATCACTGGGGACTTTTGGGACAGGGGTGCTTTGGGAGAAGTGGGAATGGGTCTGAACATTGGTACCTAAATTCCTCTTTGTTAGATGACAAGATCCAGTGGGATGAGTGGGCTAAAGACATTCAGCTGAGGGTGAAGAACTGGCAGCAGGAAGGTGCCTCAGTTGGGGTTCAGTGGATAAGGATGAAGGAGATGGCTAAGATTTATTGGAGTGAGGCTGGCAAGAAGGCAGAGAAGCAGAGAAGGTGAAGAGTGTATTGGGCTTCTACTAGATTGGCTAGACTCCTGGAGGAGTGGGTGAGGCTGATGATGTTGGAGGGAGAAGAAGACTGGAGATTAATGAGGATGAAGATAGAGGTTGGGGAACTACAATAGGTGCTGTGGGAAGAGGAAGAGGCAAGGGTACAAATCTTGGCAGCATGGCTTTGTTGGCAGGATCTGGAGGAAGGGGAGAGGCCTTCCAAGTTTCTTACAAGGGCCCTTAGGGCAAGGAGGATACAGCAACAGTGGGAAGGGGTACTTGACTCAGATGGTATACTAGTGCATGGGGTACAGGACATTCTTGGATTGTTGAAGGAGTGATGGAGTGGATTGTGGAGTGAGGAGGAGGGTGGGGCAGATGCTGCTACCATTGACCGAACATTGGAGAATTGGTACCCACCACAAGTAGAGGGGCTAGGTGATCTGGTGAGGCCTGTACAGGAGGAGGAGATCTGCCAGATTCTTACAGCAACAACACCAGGAATGGCACCTGGGGAGGATGGTCTGCCCTGGGACTTCTGGAAGCAAATGGTTGGAGTTCCAGGTGTGATGGAAGAGATGACAGTATTGTGTGACTTTATCCTACAGACAGGGAGATGGGTGAGAGAGCAGGATCTTGGGCTAGTGATGCTGCTTTATAAGAACAAAAGAAGGTATGAGGATTGGAAGAACTGGCAACCAATAATGTTGCTAGATATGGACAGAAAGTTGGTGACTAAGGTAGTGGTTACAAGATTACAGAAGATGGCCCAGCAAGTTGTGGGTGTTGAGCAGAGGAGATTTGTGGGTGGTTGGCTCATTAGGGATGGTACAGCCTGGGTATATGGAGTTATTGAAGAGACAAGGGCCTGTGGACTGGATGGGCATCTAGTCTTCTTGGACCAGGAGAAGGCTTATGACCAGGTGCGATGAGTCTGGCTGGTAAAAGTATTGGATAGAACAGGGGTTCTGTGCCAATTCTGGTCAGCAATGGTCAGCCTACTGGAAGGGAGTAGGGCTGCACTCATGTATAATGGACATAGAGGGGTAGCATTCCCCTTGGGTAGGGGGGTGCCCCAGGGGGACCCACTGTCCCCCATTTTGTATACTCTGTCCCTAGAACTCCTAATGGACAGAATTAGGCAGAGTATAGTGGGACTCTCTGTCTTTAATATCAGGTGGAAAGTTGGGGCCTTTGCAGATGACATAGTGGTTGGTTTGGAATCAATTGCTGATGTCAAGGAGCTCAAGAAGACAGTGGAGTGGTATGAGAAGAACTCTGGGGCTAAACTGAATTGGCACAAGTGTGAAATGATAGTGCTAGGCAATGGCCTGGTGAGAGGAGAGGTTATAGGAACAATCATCCCCACCAGTGAGGCAGTGCAGTACTTGGGCATCTATTTGTCAGTCTATGGATCAGTTCTGCCCAGGCTTTGGTGGAAGCAGAGGATTGGAATCTGGGAGGAAGCCCTGTGAGATTGGGGGGGAAGACACTTTTTGCTAGCAGGGAGGGTCTCGATTTTGAATGTCTACTGGCTGCTGAAGTTGTGGTATCTGGCTTATCATCTGGACTTCCCAGCCTGAGTGGTGAAGAGATTGATGAAGTTGGTAAAGAGATGGATTTGGGCTGGCAGACAGAGTCAGATTGGTTGAGAGACATTGTCCTTATCAGTGGTGAGAGGCAGTCTTGGCCTGGTTGACTTTCCAAAATAGCTACACTACTTGAGAGCATGGTGGCTAAAGAGGGCAGTGGAGTTGGGAGGAGGTGATTGGGTTCCCCTGCTACAGAAGATCTGGGAGAGGCAGTTATCACCAAGAGGCTTGACTGATAATCTCCTCTCATTGGTTGGACTTCAGAACACTGAACAACTGCGATATAAAGAATTTTGGTGGGGGATAGCAGAGGGGGTGCACCACATTGGAATTTGTTGGCAGGGGAATGAAGGAGAGGTGGCTTGGGATCCAGTGATGTGGAGATGGGATAGTATACTACTGGGTGGCACTCCTTTAATTGAGTTCGACATTAGTGATGGAATGGAATACCAAAGAGGACTGGGCCAAGATCTGTGGCCTAGCAGTTGGCAAAGAGTTGGAATTGGAAAAGAGTGGAACTAGCATAGTATTTGGACCTAAAGTACTGCAGTGAGAAAGTGGATGCTGCCAAAGTACTGAGTAGTCTGGTGGCATATGCTATGGAGGAATGTAATGCTCAACTTTCACTCAGGGCACCTTATCATAGGGGGTTGCTTCAACTGTGAGGAGTGCCATAATGTAGGACAGGAAGGGGGTTATGTACAGATGCCAGAACATTGGCTAGGAGAGTATGAGATGTTGGAGGACTTTTGGCAGGCCATTGGGGATCACTTGGGGGTAAGATATAGGGGAGATGAAGTACAGAAGAGGTGGAAGGACTTGAGGGATCAATTGGTAGGAGGGGTAGGAAAGGAGTAGCTTACCTTAGACTGGGCTTTGACCATTTGGGTGGGACTGGCCAGTCACTGGCTATTTGTTTTTAAGGATGGGAGGAGACAGGGCTTGGGGGACTAGTTGTTGTGGTGGCATAGTTTCATGGAAGACACCTTGACAGGCTGGTGGCTTGGTTGGAGACTACAGGGTGGTTGGAGATGCTGCATGGTGGAGAAAATTTGTGGACAGAGTGGGGGGAGAGTTGGAGTAGTTGGTGAGAGGGTGATCTTTATTCATGAGAAGGTGGGGAGGGGTTCCCCTATGGGGATTGGGTAGTGGGTGGTGACAATGTATACTTATTCATAGACTGGTAATAAAGATAGAGTCTAAGTGACTATAAAAAAAAAAAAAAAAAAAAAAAAAAAAAGTAAAGTTGGCCAGATACTGGTAGTTTGTATTTAAGGATGAAAAGTAGATAGATTTAGAGAAAAGGATGGTAAGATAGGAGAGATTGATAGTAGATATTCTGTCAGACTTGTAGAAGGAGTAGGGTTCTCATAGGAATCACTATTAATATCTAGTAGAGAAAATTTATAAGAGAAGTAGAGGGTAGATTGAGATAGTTAATAATATAGTGGTTCTTAAAAGAGTGAGAGTAGGGGTAAGAGAGTATATTGAAGTAGAGTATAGTGAGTTTGGTTAAGACTACTAGTGTGGTATAAAGACTATATTTTATTATAGATTAGTTAATAAAGAGACTTAGTGCTTGTGAAATAATAAAAAACCACTTTAGGTAATATATTAGTTAAGTAAATACTATTACTAAGCATGGACTATAGTCTAGTATTTAGAAGTTTTATAATAGAACAAGTGAACAAATGAGATATAACAACAAAGAAAATAAAATAAGTAAATAATATGAATAATATAGATACTTAATATCTAGCTTAACTCTAGCAACTAGCACTATAGCAAATCACTATAGCAACTGATCATTATCTAACAACAAAGGTCCTGATCATAAAAGGTCTTATTCATAAAGATCCTGATCACAAAGGTTGCAATCACAAACCTCATCCATAATTATCAAATTAGTTACTTATACTTAGTTAGAAATTGCAAACTAACTTATATAAATACCCCCAATATTTCATCTAAAATAAAGCAGTTTTAGTTTAGTTCTTAATATAAGAATCAAGTTCTCTACCATACATGCATACATTTCTCTAAGTCTTAGTAATAACACCTAAATAATTCTAGTATTTCTAACTAAACTCTAGAAACCTAGCTAACTTTTACAAGAATTGAGACTAATATACAAATCCCAAAGACTTAAGTATTGAACCTGAATTCTAAGGCAAATTCAGTCTATATATAGTAAAGAATAAGTCTCTTATAACTATAGTTATCAAGAAGGTACTACTAGTATAACTACTTTTAAGTGAGTGTTTTCTTATACTGAAGACTTCTTAGTATACTTATATACTAAGTCTCTAAGTAATACCTTGTTTCCCTAATTATCCAAGGATAATAGAGAGGTAGAAAGAGGATTATTACAACTTGGTAGTAGTGGAATTACTGAGCCAAAATGGTATCAAGACTATATTTTTGAGAAGTTGGAATAAGACCAACCTTAGACAGAAGTAACTTCAGAACTAACTGTAGATTCTCAAGGAATAAATCTATAAACCAGAGTCCATCTAGCAATTGCTACTAGGACTAAGTGATACTAGAAGAATATAGATCTTAGGCTATACCAGCTTCTAATTAATGAGAAATATAGAGATCTATACAAGGTCTTTAGGAACTATCACTCAGATCTTAGGAATGTAAGTAACTACTACAGATTCTACATTCTTATCTATAATCACATTGGGATTACTAGAACTCAAAAATCTACAATTGCTACTATCTAGAAATTTTTAAGCTATATCTCAACAGCTTCTTCTATAGTAAGAGCAGTAGCCACTGAGTGGATTGTATCTGACAGATACTACCATACTCTTACCTGAACCTCTCTCTACTACTGGCTAGTTATATACTATATTACTGCTATATAAAGATATAAGAATGAATAGACAGATTACCTACTCCTAACTTCTGATCAAGAAGTAGGCCCATCTATCTAGCTAGAATTTGATATTCTCTTTAAAGGACCTAGTTAGTATAAGAATATACTATCTTATCAGAAAAGAGAGTCAGATGAAGACTCAAAAGAATATCAGTTTGACAATAGCCAACAAGGAACAGTAGGCCTAGGAATTTATCAAGGACTCACAGATCAAGAAGATCAGATCCCAGAATCAATCCAGACACCTATATAGATATTTGGTTTACCTACTCTTACAGAACTCTTTGATCAGATCTCTGGAAATCAAGCAACCCTAAGTTACTTAACACTACAACTTTAGCAGGCCAAACAGTCATCAGAAGAATCCACCTACAGGCCCACCACCAGCAGTCAATACAATGATAAATACTAATATTTAGACCCTAACTGTCCAGCTAGCTACACTAGCAGAATTAGTAGAACAAACTAACCAAGACCTTGAGAATCCCTACTTTTAGTGAAAAAAACAGTAATATTGAAGTCTTTATCAATACAGTAAATATAGAATACTGAGCAAATCAATGAAATGATAACTGAGTATCTATAGAGATACTTACTAATAACAGAGATAGTACCTTTCAACAATTTTTTGCCACATTAGTAGTATAAGTAGAATATTCTTCACTAGAGTAGCTAAGTTCTGGCATATTTTAGAAGAACACTCAGTAATTTGGGAAAACTGCTCTCAAGTTAATAGATAGACAGTTGGCCAAAACAGATCAGATTAGAATAACTATATAGTAGGTCCAGAACTCAAGACCCTACTACTGAACAAATTTCAAAATATAGCATATATATAAGAAACTTAAAATAAACTAGTCCTATAAGAATAGTAAAGAGGATCTAGAAACCTTTGCCACTAGAATGGATGTCTACCTCAAAACTGTAGAACTTATCTATTAAGAAAACAATTTGGCCATTAATGGCACCAGGGCCAACCATCTCTTTGCTGTCCAACCAGACTGACTTATCTAGAAGATTAAGAAACAAGATCTCTTCCAAGGATGCCCACACTACTCATAATATTTTGCTCAGATACAAAGAAGAACTCATTACATAGGTCCTCCAAAATACTAAATATAAGAAGGATAACTAAGACAAGAGGAATTCCCCTAGAAGGAATAACTAAAGAGACTAGATAAACTAGTAAAATTCTAGAGGACTAAGACCCCCTAATGAGGATGAAAAGATATAGCTCTACAAAAAAGGATTGTACTTTATTTATAAGAAGACAAGATATATCTCCTTTAGATGTCCTAAGAAGAGAAACCAAAACCCATCAGATGAACCTAATAACTAGAACATCACTGTCATTAGAGAAGGACCAGGAAAGAAGAACTCTGAGAATATTATCAAAGTATAAAAGATATGATACAAGACTACTATCTCTACTAAGGTCCATTCTACTGATACTAGATATGACCTCTACAGTAGCCAGAATCTCACCATTCTACCAAGTATCAATGCTATAGTATATATTGAAATTGCAATGCAAGCCTCTAAGGGAATATACATCCATCTTGCTAAGTAAAGCAGCCTAGCTAAAGAATTCAACATCAGACTAAGAGGAGGATTAGTTGATTAAGACTTTACTGGTGAAATCTGTGTCATCTTTCAAAATTTTAGAGATACTTCATTTAAAGTTAGAGCAGGCTAAAGAATTGCTCAAGTAATTATTGAAGAAATCTGTCAAGATCACACTATTGAAGAAGTCTCCAAACTCTCTCAAACAGATCAAGATAAGAAAGGGTTTGGATTAACCAATAAATCTTCCAGTCAAAAGATTACTACTATGAAGGAAGATGATGAAAACTGATATGAGAGAATTGTAGATAATTATACACTATGTAATAATGCTCTCATTCTATCCAAATATATCATATAGAATATATTAGTGAATGTCATGCATGTCTCTCCAAGGTTTTTAGAATCCAATCCGAAAGACACCAAGTCTAACAGACTGAAGAATCCAAACTAGACCACTCTCCTTATAAAGAATGGGGAGAAACTGACTTTAAGAAGACTGATAGTAATTGGGATATGATGAAGAAGAGCTCAATACCATTAAGAAAAAGAACAGTTGCATCAAGTTTACAGACCAAGTTCATAGGTAGGATGTCAATGTCTTACTAGATAGTAGTACTACTAGAAACTATATTAGCACTAAGACTACTTAGAGGATTGGAGCCTGAAGCAGACAATCCTCTGAGAAAAGAAATATTATCTTTGATGATGGCAAGACTATATATTTGATCAAAATCTGTGAAGATTTATTACTCAAAATTAGCAAATACTAAGAGAAGTTAGACTTTAGTATTATAGACCTTCTAGGATAAGATATTATCCTAAGAAAGGCCTGGTTGACTCAGTATAACTCAGATATCAACTAGAGGATCAATAAAGTTAATTTGACTTATGAAGACAGAAAATCACCCTGATATCTCAAAAAAATATCAACTACTAAGAAATCAAGATCATCTCTACAATTCAGATAAAAAGGCTCTCTCACAAAAAGAGAAATATATACTTCATCTGCACTATGCAAAAAGTCCCTAAAATTCCAATTAGCCCAGTTCTATCAGAAACTCAAGAACTATTTGAGGAATTCCAAAATATATTCTAAGAACTTAGAGAACTTTTATCCAAGTACCAAATCCAATATAGAATTAATTTTATCTCAGAATCTGAACCTTTATACAAGAGTATCTATCAGCTGGCCTAATCTAAACTTAAGATTCTCAAGGATAAGTTGACCAAGCTACTGGTTCAAGAATATATTGAACTCAGCCATTCTCTATTTAGAGTCTCTATTCTGTTTATCAAGAAGAAGGATAGCTCTCTGCAAATATACATTGACTACAGAGCTCTCAACAAGATCACCATCAAGAACTAGTATACCTTGTCTAGGATTGATGAGTTGTTATACCAAATCTTCAAGGCTAAGACCTTTTCTCTACTAGACTTGTGAAATAGTTACATATTACCAGATCCTTATTGATGAGAAGAATGTTGAAAAGACAGCTTTCTGAATGTGGTTTGAATATTACCAGTTCTGAGTCATATCTTTTGGCTTAATCAATATACTAGCAATATTTCAATATCTGATAAATAACATCTTTGGACCACTATTCAATATTTGTATCCTTATATATATATAATGATATACTAATCTATAATTAAACAGTGGAACTATACTATACTTACCTCAGGCAGATACTGACCCTTCTATATAAATACTAGCTCTATGCTAAGATGAGTAAGTATAAGTTCTATCAAGATCAGATTGAATATCTAAGACATATCATCTCTGCTGAAGACATTAATGTAAACTCCCAAAAAGTATCAGCTCTTTAGAATATTCTCATCTCCACTATCCTCAAGCTACTCTAGTACTTTCTGGATATTATAGGTTATTACTAAAGATTTATCTAATAATACTCTGCTATTGTAGCTCCACTGACTAGTCTGGCCTACAAAGAGGTAAACATTAAGACTGAATAGACTCCTGAGGAGATCTAGACTATAGACCATCTTAAGAGACTCCTTACTGAGGTCTCTATACTAATTGCATCTGATTCTACTAAACCATTCACTCTGATCACAGATATCTCTAATGTTGCCATTAGGGTAGTACTTAGTCAGAAAGATTGTTCAGTTATCTATCTCTCTTGAAAGCTCAAGCTAGCTGAGACCCAATATACTATCTATAAGAAGGAACTTCTGGCCATTGTCACTATACTTCAGAAATGATGCTATTTTCTTTTAAGATAACTATTTGTAGCCTATACTGATTACTATACTATGTAGTATATTTATATATAGCCCATACTAACTCACAGACAAGTCTGGTGAATGGAAATCATTACCAACTTTGATATAGAAATCAAGTATATTTTAGACAAAATTAACTATGTAGCTAATGGTTTCTCTAGGTATATAGAAGATGAACTTGTCTTTATAGTTGAGGTAATTGGAGACCTCACTCAGATTATTAAGAATAGCTATTAAAAAGACAGCCTTCTGGTAAAATTCCTTTAATTCTTTCAAGATTCAGAGGCTGAGGTCTCAGAATCCATGAAAAGGAAGTCCAAAAGATTTATATACCATAATGGACTCATCTATAGAGATCATGACAGAGTAGTAGTACTCAATAATAATACTCTATAACTCAAGATAATGCAGAAACTCTATGACACTCCTACAGCAGAATACTTTGATTTCAAAAAGACCTACAATCTCTTCTCAAGAGAGTTCTACTGACCAAAGATAACCAAGGATATCAAAGATTTTATAGCCTCATATGAAATATACTAAAGGTTCAAAAGTAGTAATAAGCTACTAGTAGAACTTCTGCAATCTCTGTCCATCTCTAATTATAACTAGGATTAGATAGCAATGGACTTTATTGTCCAGCTCCCCAAGACCAAGGCAGGATGAGATGCTATTATAGTATTTATAAAACACCTGAGTAAGCAAGCCCATTTTACACCTACCAAAACCACTGCTACAGCTTCTGAGATTGCTGAGATCTTTCTCAATTAAGTATTCAGACTATATAGCATACTTAGTACTATAGTATCTGACCAGGATGTCAAGTTTACAAGTAACTTCTGGAGGATATTTTTCTCTCTCTATAGTACCAAACTGAAGTTCTCTACTACCTACTATCCTCAGACTGATGGTCAGACTAAGCAAACCAATAGAACTCTTAAGCAGATACTCAGTATTTTCTGCTATTACAAGCAAAATAATTAGGACAAATACCTGACCTATACTGAGTTTACCTACAATAATAGCTAATAAACCTCTATGAAGAAGATCTCATTCTTCCTGAATTATGATCAATGCTCAAGGACCCTAAGTACTACTACAAAATCAGTAGTTCCAGTAATCTATAATTTGGTTGAGACCATTTCTGATCTTAATAAATGATAAGAGATGCTCTTATAAAAGTACAGAACTATCAGACTAAGTATACTAACTTGAAGCAAAGGAAAGCCTTCTATAATATTAGTTATATAGATATACTTAGAACAGACCATCACTCAGATACCCAGACCTAGCAAACATCTAGGAAGCTCTGTATCAGAAGAATTAGACTATACAAGATTGTGAAAAAAGTCAGTAAAGTCAACTATAAGCTACAACTCTCTTATAATATTTGAGTCTATCCAGTATTCCATTTAGTAAACCAGTGAACTACTATGTGAATTCATTTTCCAAGTATATAGTTCTACCACCTCTCTCAATTAGGATTAACAATTATGAGAAATTTGAAATTAAGGAAATACTTAATCACAAGGTCTACAAATATACTAAAATAGTCAAGTAGTTTTTCTTTATTAAGTAGAAGAGTTATCCTATCTATGATGCTATCTGAAAAAAGAAAGAAGTTCTGGAGAATGTACATAAAGCCCTTTAGGACTATATGAAAATACTCATCTCACAGCAGAGCACTCTAAACTTAGAGCATATAGTAAATAAGATAACATATATTTATCTAGGTTATATAATATCAAATATTGTGAGAAAAGGAATACTATAATTAACCAATAAGATAAAAAGGTTGTACTCCTTCAGATCTCTTATATATAGTTATATCAGAAGAATTGTACAGAACTAGTACAATTTTATAGTGACTATATTAGATTTATTAGTGATCACAGAAAGTCATCTGATTGGATTTGAATTCCTAGTCTACAGCCTGGAGGACAATATCTTAACAAGATAACCAACTCTCTATCTAAAGTCAAAAGAAGAAAATTTCTAATTAGTGAAACCTAGTATTTCCTATATAACTAGTGTATATCTTACTTATAGTAATAGATCACACATTCCCCTAGAAATGTGATTGAAATGAAGTTATATCAGACAGGCAAATATATATAAATATCCAGAGCAGGAATACACTATAACCCCTATTCCTCTCTCCGCTCTCTAAAGAAAAATAACATAAGAATATCTGCTGTCTGCTACCAAATAGCCCACTATAGCCAGCCCCTCCCAAGCCTAGTTGATCATCTTTTTGAACACATCCAGATCACTATTCAAGAAAGAAACCACCACTCTGAGGTTCTTAACCTCATTAGTCAGAACCTGAAACACTATGTTCTCAATCACCAAGAAGTCATAGATAGGGCCTATCTTGTTACCAGCTATCTAGAAATTTGATATAAATATAAAATTGGATACTAACTTCTCCAGTAGGTCAAAGACCAAACTTTAACCAAGTTGTAGACTTGGCTCACTTGGACAGATATGAGTAAAAACTAGTCAAGAAGATTTATCAAATCATATATCATATACCTTTTATGATCTCAACCTCAACTATATATAACTAAAGAACTTCTAAAACCTCCTCTTCTCTAAGATTGATATACTGGAAATTAAGGTCACTCAGAAAGCCCACTTCTGGATCACTCTCAAGTCTACTGACTATAAATCTTACTGGAGTTCTCTTCTAAATGATAATCTAGACCAATGGCTCTAAGGTCTTTCTGACCTCTTTGAAGAACCACTCACCTGAATGAATATTCTTAGACATAATAAGCAAGTCTCCTCTCTAGATAACTCTAACTATATTAGATAGAGAACTCTTATATTACTATCTGTAAAAACTCAAGAACCTTTTACAGATCTCATTGACTTTTTCATTTTTAATACCAAGTTATCAGCAACTACCTCTCTAACCACTGGTGGGAAAGCTAACAACAATGAGGTAGATAGAGTAGAGGATGTCCCAACCCCTCTCTTAGTTCTTAATTTTTGAATTAATATAGATATTGAATTTTAAGAGAGAAAGGATATAATAAAACAAGTAAACAAATAAGATGTAATAATAAAGAAGACATGATGAGTGATCATATAACTTGGTAATAATATCACAATTAAATACATATGATGAATATAATGAGTAAATAATATAAATGATGCAGATAATCAATATCTAGCTTAACTTTAGCAACTAGCACTATAGCAAATCATTATAGTAACTGATTATTATCTAACAACAAAGGTTCTGATTACAAAAGATTCTGATTACAAAGGTCCTGATTATAAAGAGTCCTGATCACAAAGGTTATAATTACAAATCTCATCTATAGTTATCAAATTAGTTACTTATATTTAATCAGAAATCATAAACCAATTTATATATATAAATACTCCTAACATTTCATCTAAAATAAAGTAGTTTTAGTTCAGTTCTTGATATAAAAATTAAGTCCTTCACTATATATACATACATTTTTCTAAGTCTTAGTAATGATATTTAAGTAACTTTAGTATTTCTGACTAAATTCTAGAAGCCTAGCTAACTTCTGCAAGAATTGAGACTAATATATAAATCTCAAAGACTTAAGGAAACCCCCTTATTAAACCTAAATTCTAAAGCAAATTCAGTCTATATACAGTAAAGAACAAGTTCCTTATAACTATAGTTATCAAGAAGAGTACTACTACTATAACTACTTTTAAGTAAGTGCTTCCTTATACTGAAGGCTTCTTAGTATACTTGTATATACAGTAGTAGGAGGGGGTATAATGGAAGCCAGGAGAGGGCTGGAAGAATCAGTAAGAGGGTCAAAGTCCAAGTCATGGTTTAAGGAGAAGGAGATAGAGAGAAGGTAAGATATAAAGAAGGTGAGAATAAGAATAGACAAAGAATAAGATGGAAAATATGTCTGTTATTCATTGCTATGCAAAAGCACAGTCCTTATATACAAATATGAAGTCTCAAAAAGAAATGATATACTATAATATAGAGATAACCAGATTAAGAACATTATATTATATAAAGATAAAGAGAGAGCCAATCTCAGAGTAAGTATAAAAAACAGAAATAAATAAATCCAAATCAAGATTAAAAAACATCTTGGCCCCCTCTGGGGTCTCATACTTACTCCAGGATCTCAGTCTTCACTCTACTCCTCTCTACTACCTTTGGCCCCTTAGCTTTGCCTTAGACTTACTATAGTTCACTCTACTTGACCTCATCTCTTACTTGTGCTCACCTCTCTGAGGTCTGCAGATGTTTTTTAATCTCAATTTGGATTTATTTATTTCTATTTTTTATGCTTGCTCTCTCTTCTTATCTTTATATAATATAAGGTTCTTAATCTAGTTATCTCTATATTATAGTATATCATTTCTTTTTAGGACTTTATATTTATATATAAGAACTATATTTTTGTATGGCAATAACTCTGAATGAGTTAGAGAAATTCAAATTTGACTTGAATTTGCCTATCATATAATTGATTCGAACTGATTTGAATTCCTTACATAATGAATTCAAATTGATTTGAATTCCTCACTTAAGGAATTCGAATTGATTTAAATTTTTCATATAACAAATTCAAACTAGTTTAAATTCATCATGTGACAATTATGCTCAAAATGTGATATTATAAAAATATGATATTATAAAAATGCAATATTATTATTAAAAATATAATATTATTAAAATAGCTTGATCTAAGGGTGAGACTCAAGACTATGAGCTAGACAAGACTCAAGACTATGGGCTAGGCAAGACTTGAGACTATGGGCTAGGTGAGACTCAAGACTACAGGCTAGGTGAGACTATAGACTAGGCACAAGACTATAGTAATATGGTGAGACTATGAGTAAGGCTATGTTAATATAATAAGACTATAGTGATATAGTAGGACTATAGCAGTGAGGTTATATATTGAGACATGGTAATGCAGCAAAGGCTATGAGATTAGTGAGGCTATTCCTATAACATATTGAGAGACAAATAATGATAATTTATCTAACTCTCTAATTATATAATGTGATGTCATAAAATATTTAACTTCTTGATTATATATTTATTATTAAATTATAATATTCTATCTTTCTCTCTCTTTCTTTCTCCCTCTATGTCTTGAAACAGACTTCTTTCCCAACTTCCTACACAAATCTGATATGCTCTTTATCTTCTTCAGGAGTATGCTGCAAACTCAGATTATGATAAGTTTACTGAAATTTTGGACATTCATATCTATTAAAGATGTAGCATATCTATTCATTTTAGTAATAACCAAGATGAGACTTTCAGACCTACCAATGATGATCTTTAAGATATTCTTCAAATTGTCACAGATGACATTCTTGGATTTGAAAACTATGAGGAGATACTAGAATACAGTGGAGAGTGAAAGTATAAGAGATAGAAAAGAAGAAAAAAACACAAGAAACAAGATGATGACATTGAAGACAATGAGGAAAATGACTCTGAGAATAAGGCTGAAAACAAGGCTAAAAGTGAGGCCAAAAATAAGGCTGAAGGCAAGGCCAAAAGTGAGACCAAAAACAATACTACCAGAAACAAGACTGAGGCCTCTACTGATAAGGAGGGGGTGGGAAATTGTAGAGGTTTAACTTCTGGTAAAGTTGAAAGTAAGATCTCTGCCAATAAGGGAGAATTAAGCAAATCTAAAGCTATAGATAATAGTAAAAGTTCTACTAATGAGAATGTCATCAAGCTCTTTAATAAGGATGCTATCAAGCTCTTTGATAAATTCTGCAGAAGTATCCAAGATATAATGGAAGTGATAATAAGGTCTCAGCTATATCAGCTGATTATTGATCAGGAGGAGCCATCACTAACAACTCTCATCAATAGAGTAATTCAAAGTGATAATAATATCAAAATAGCCCAAAATGAAAATATTCTCCATTATGTCCATCTTGGATATATATTGAATGTAAAGGGCTATTGTCTGAATAAAACACATATGGTTAAAGTAATTGGAGGAAAACTCATCAATAAAATTATCTGAAATCATATAGAGCTAATAAGAAACACCACTCAAAAGATTGTAAAAAAGACAAGATGGGTGTATGGAGCATTTCAAAATGTTCCAGAAAATATTATACTTGTGATAGAGAGAATATCTGTAGAAAAAATTTGCAATTATACAAAGGATGATTATTATAAAATTATCCTTAAGAAAAGGAAATTTTGAGGTGAAGATTCTCTACTATATAATATATAATATCATTTATCTTTCTCCAGTACCTCTTAGGTTACACAACTTTCAGAAAGCAACTACAACATCATTTTGGAGAAAAGAGACTAGCAACATGGCAACCAACAGGTAATCTGAGGTACATACTGGGCAGGGCGGCCCGAGTGTATTTGACTGGCAATAAGTGGAGAGAGGCCCTGGCCTGGGGGGAGGTATGAGGGGGCTGCTGGTAGGTGGGTGTGGAAGGGGAGGAGGTGGTAGTGGAGGACAGGGATCTGGGAGGGTGAGCTTTGCTGAGACAGTGAAGGAGAGGAGACAGGCATCAGGGCTGGAGGGTTGGTTGAAGAAAGGCAAGGAAATGGAGAAGGTGACAGTATATGGGGGAGTGGCTCTTGGTGGAGGGGGCAGTGAGACTGGAGGTGTAGTGGCTGGGGGGGGTATGATGGCTGATAGAGATGGGACTGCTAATCTGGAAAAAAATCCAGATGTGACTGTGGATGGTGCAGCTGAGTGACTGGGGCTTGGGAGACAAGGAGATTTGGTAGATGGTGTGATGGGCCTAGTGGTGGCACCATTACTCAAAAAATTGATTTCGGTATTTGCAGTGATACTGTGCTTCTAGGGCCTAGTGGTGATAGTGAAAATGGTATTGGGGCTGATTGCTAAGCAGGTGGCTGGAGCAGCATCCATAAAGTTTTTGAAGGAACTGGAGAGAGTAGAGGTGGGCTTTGAGGAGGCTGAGCTGTTGGAGGAAGCATTGAAGGTTAGATTGATAGTTGGGGAGGTGTGTATACCAATGGCTCATTATCTGAAATGGGACCTCAGAGTGGTCCAACTATTGGTGAAAGGGGTGCCCACAGTGATGGCGATGGAGATAAGGAAGAGAGTTGAGAAGGTCATAGCAGAGTATGAAGAGGTGGTGGATATTGGATTTAGAGTCTGGGAGGGGACCTTGCTCAGGACTAGAGATGTGGATGTGAGGATTCAGTTGGCAGAAAAGGAGGCAACCAGGAAGACAAGAGACTGGCCTTCTGGTATGGTCTGGGGGGCAATTGTATACAAGGTAACAAGGATGAAGGGGAGTGAGGAGGAGGAAGAGGACCTATTGGAAGCACTGAAAGAGCTGAGTGGTGTGGTGGAATGGCGGGTGAAGGCTTGGAGGGCCTTTGAGGAGGTGACATACTTGGAGGTGGTGGATGGGAAGCAGATTCAAGTGAGCAAGGTGCAGTGAGAATGAGATCAGGGATGTAAGAGGCAGAGGGAACTGCTGACGAAGATGAAGGATAGACCTCAGAAGGAGACGAGCAGGATAGTAGACACAGGGGGGGCCAAAGCGAGTATCTGGATAGGCAAGGGAGGTGAGAGTGCTGGGAAGGGGACTGGTGAGAACAGGGAGATGACTGGCAAGGACCCATATGCAGATGGTATACTGGAGGTTTGGAATGAGATATGGGAGAATTCACCAACCCCTACCCCCCTTATCAGGCAGGGCCCAGCTTCCCGAAACAGGGTGGAGGAGGATGTGCCAATGTGGGGGGCCCAGAGAGTGCAATTTGGAGTTCTGGAGGCAGCGAATGGGGGACAAGTGGTGGCAGTTGGTGAGGAGGAACTGGTGGACATTCCAGAGGAGTGAGATAAGGCTGTGAGTACTGGGGCTGACACCACAATGCTGGATGGTGACCCCTGGAGGAAAGGAGGTGGGAAACCTACTTTGGATGTGCAGGATGATGAACAACCTGGTAGCCAAGGAGCTAGATGAGGTGGATTTGAGGGTAATGAGCGATGAGCATTGGGTGAGGATCCTGCAGAGGGAAGGGGTGGTGATGGCATTGAAGGCAGAAATCCTTGTAGTGTATCTGGAGGAGGAGGGCTATGAGGTAGATAAGGAGCAAGAGGCAGAGATGGCCAGAGTCATGGGAAAGAGGGCTGAATACTGCTGGACCAAGCATCATAGACTGCAGCTCTGGCAGAAAGCCTGCCTGGAGTACTGTGAGGAATTCGAGGAGAAGGCAGATGGGGAGATGAATGAGCTGTTGGCTAGACTGGAGGCTCAGAGGGCTGAAGAGAAGGAGGTGACCATGGAACATAATCTGGATTTGGAGCAGAAGGAGATGAACATAGAGCAGTAGAGAAAGCTTGACAATACACCATTTTTTCAATATGAATAGTACAACCAACATTTTTTCTTTGAATGTGAATGGGTTACAGGGCACTTATCGATGTAAGAACATTTTTACTTGGCTGAAGGGATTGGAGGCCGATCTCTTCCTCTTGCAGGATGTCAGGTGTGAGGATAACTTAGATAGACTGGAATGGATAAAGGAGTGGGGAGGTGAGGCAGTCTGGAAGGGCAAGGTTGGAATTCTGGTGCAGAAAGGCAAAGGGGAGATAAGGGATATGTGGAGCTGGGGGGATAGATTGGTCTGGGGAGAGTGGATATGCACAGGTTGGGAGCCAGTTACAGTGGGCTCCTGTTACTGCCCTGCAGTATAGGGTGAGCATGTGAATTGAGTGAGGGGCCTACAGGAGAGTGGAATTCTTGCAGAGGTTGGGGTAGACATGCTCGGTGGAGACTTCAATATAGTCAGAGATGTATTGAGGGACAGAACTGATGGAGGATGAGGAGCTGAGAGTCGGAGTGGAGGACTGGCAGAATGGGAGGAAGTGGAAAGACTGAGTGCTCTGGTGGATGCAGGTAGAGAATGTTGGGGGGATAGGAGGGTGTATATGAACTGGGCCAGGGGCCTGGGGATGAAGATTGATTGGATTCTGACAGCCAGCTGCTGGGACTTGGATGTTTGGAAGTCACTGGAGGTGGAATGGTGTCCTTGGTCAGATCATTGAGGGCTTTTAGAGCAGGGACATTTTGGGGGGAGTGGGGATGGGCCTGGACATTGGTACCTTAATTCCTCCTTACTAGATGATGAGATCTGGTGGGATGAGTGGGCTGAAGACATTCGACTGCAAGTGGAGTGCTGGAGGCAGGAGGGTGCCCCAGTTGGTATTCGGTGGATGAGGATGAAGGAGATGGCCAGGACCTTCTGGAGCAAGGCTGGTAAGGTGGCTGGGAGACAAAGAAGGCAGTGAGTGCAGTGGGCTTCTTGTAGACTGACTAGACTCTTGGAGGACTGGGCAAGACTGGTGATGTTAGAGGGAGAGGAGGACTGGAGAGTGATAAGGGCAAGAATGGAGGTGGTTGAACTACAACAGGTGCTGCGGAATGAGGAAGAGGCAAGGGTCCAGAGTCTGGCAGTGCAGCTTTATTGGCAGGGGTTAGAGGAAGGGGAGCAGCCCTCAAAGTTTCTCACAAGAGCCCTTCAGGCAAGAAGAGTGCAACAAAGGTGGGAGGGGGTGCTTAATGCTGATGGTATATTGGTGCATGGGGTACAAGACATTCTTGGATCATTAAAGGAGCATTGGAGTGGATTGTGGAGTGAGGAGGAGGGTGGGGCAGATACTGAGGACATTGACCAAGCGTTGGAGGATTGGCACCCTACATAAGCAATTGGGCTGGGTGACTTAGTACTGCCAGTACAAGAGGAGGAGATCCACTAGGTTCTTGTCACGACAATCTTGGGTATGGCACCTGGGGAGGATGGGCTGCCCTGGGACTTCTGGAAAAAGATAGTGGGAGTCCCAGGAGTACTGGGAGAGATGACAGCACTGTGTGATTGGATTATACAAATGGGGAGATGGGTGGGAGAACAGGATCTGGGGCTGGTAATGTTGCTTTATAAGAACAAAGGAAGGCAAGAGGACTGGAAGAACTGGAGGCCAATTATGCTACTAGATATGGACAGAAAGTTGGTTACCAAGGTGGTGGTTGCAAGGTTGCAAAAGGTGGCCCAGCAAGTCCTGAGTGATGAGCAGAGGGGCTTTGTGGGAGGCCAGCTCATCAGGGATGGCACAGCATGGGTTCATGGAGTTATTGAAGGAGTACGAGCCAGTGGACTGGATGGATGTCTGGTCTTTCTGGACCAGGAGAAGGCTTATGACCGAGTGTGCCAGGTCTGGCTGGTGAAAGTTTTGGATAGGATTGGGGTCCCACAACAGTTCCGGACAGCCATGGTCAGCCTACTGGAAGGAAGTAGAGCTGCACTCATATGTAATGGACACAGAGGGGTAGCATTTCTCCTGGGTAGGGGAGTGCCTCAGAGGGACCCACTGTCCCCCATTTTGTATGCTCTTTCTTTGGAGCCCTTCATGGACAGAATCAGGCAGAAGATAATGGGGCTCTCTATCTTTGGCATTGAGTAGAAAGTAGGGGCTTTTGCAGATGACATAGTGGTCAGCCTGGGATCAATCATGGATGTTGGGAAGCTCAAGGAAACAGTGGAGTGGTATGAGGCAAACTCTGAGGCTAGGCTCAATTGGCATAAGTGTGAGACAATGGTGTTAGGCAATGGTCTGGTGGGAGGGGAGATTATTAGTACCATTATCTCTACTAGTGAGACAGTTCGGTACTTGGATATTTATCTGTCAGTATATGGGTTGGTTCTGCCCTGACATTGGTGGGAGCAGCGGGTTGGCATCTGGGAGGAGGCTCTGTGGAGTTGGGGGGGCCACCATTTGTCCCTGGCAGGATATGTTTCAATTCTGAATGTCTATTGGCTGTCAAAGGTGTGGTATCTGGCTTATCATTTGGACTTCCCTGCCTGGGTAGTGAGGAGATTGATGAAGCTGGCCAAGGGGTGGATCTGGGCTGGAAGGTGGAGTCAAATCAGCTGGGAGGTCCTATTCTTACCAGTGGCAAGTGGGGGACTGGGGCTGGTGGACTTCCCTAAGAGGCTGCACTGCTTGAGAGTGTGGTGGCTGAAGAGAGCAGTGGAGTTGAGAGGGGGTAGTTGGGTCCCCCTATTGCAGAAAGTCTGGGAGATGAGATCCTCTCTGAAGGGTTTGACTGGTGATCTCCTAGCACTTGTGGGCCTTCGGAACACTGAACAATTATGATTCAAAGGCTTCTGGTGGGGAGTGGCAGAAGGGGCACACCGCATTGGAATTAGGTGGCAGAGAGATGAAGGGGAGGCAGCTTGGGACCCAGAGATGTGGCAATGGGACCAAGTGTTACTGGGTGGCATTCCCCTAATTGAGTTTGACATTGGTGATGGGATCGAATGCCAGTGGGGACCAGGCCAGGACCTGTGGCCTAGCAGTTGGCAAGGAGTAGGAATCGGCAAGGAGTGGGACTAGCATAGCATTTGGGTCTGGAGTGCTGAGGTGAGGAGGTGGCTGCTACCGAAGTACTGGGTGGTCTGGTGGTGTGTGCTGAGGCGAAATGTCATGCTCAACTTCTACTCAGGTCATCTTATTGAGGGAGGTTGCTTTGACTGTGAAGAGTGCTATAATGTAGGGCAGATGTACAGATACCTGAACATTGGCTAGAAGAGTGTGAGATACTTAGTACCTTTTGGCAGAACATTGGGGATCATTTGGAGGGAGTGTATCAGAGAGCTGGCATGCAGGAGTGATGGGAGGATTTAAGGAATAGATTGGAGAGGGGGGTGGGGAAGGAATGGCTGGTGTTAGGCTGGGCATTGGCCATTTGGATGGGGCTGGCCAGTCACTGGTTATATGTTTTTGAGGATGGGCAGAGACTTGGCTCCAAGGTTAGGCTGCTGAGGTGGTATAGCCTTATAGAAGACACCCTGATGGGCTGGTGGCTTAGTTGGGGGTTGCAGGGGGGTCGAAGGCATCATTTGGTAGAGAAAATCTGTCAGTAGAGTGGGGGGAGGGTGGGTGTTGCAGGTGAGAAAGTGGTCTTTGTTCATGTAGGTGGGGGGAGTGGCACACCCATGGGAATCGGGTAGTGGGAGGGTATACTGTAAACTTATTAATAGAAGGGTAATAAATGGCAGAGTCCAAGTGACTATAAAAAAAAAAAAAAAAAAATATAATATATAATATAATATTTTGTTAAGTATTCTATAGATGAATATTCTGTATTTTCCTTCAAGTTGAATCTGGATTTTGTAAAAATTTGCTATTCAATATATATGATATAATAAAAACTATAGTATTATATATAATTTAGTTCAGAGAAAGGGGTTTAAAGAAGGTGTTGAGCATATAAATATAATATATACTACTGCTATTGCTTCTACCTTCAGGGTCTCTATTGCTAATGTGGTTATAAAAGATGCTATTCCTGTTTCCCTCTCTGCTTGCTTCTCCCCTGCCAATATATTATTTGATACTTATACATCTTCTACCATTCTCTCTCTCTCTCTTGACCTTCACTTATTGGGCCATCTACTCTTCACTCAGTTCTACTAGTTTTGACTCTCTCTACTTAAAAGAATCATCTTTGATATAACATCAATACTGTGGTTTCCCTTGCCATCAAGTTCTCTATTCTTTCTGAGGACTATTATCAAGTCTTCTCTAAAGAAGTCCATCTTGCCTCTTTTTTTTTTTTTTTTTTTTTTTTTTTTTTTTTAATAGACTCATAGTCCTGCAGATTTTTATTAGAAGGGAACCTAGACTATATAGGCCAAAACTCTCCCCCACCACCCACTGAACAATATCCCCCTATTAACCTAGACTACTAAATTGTCTAGCAGTCCCACCACTCTAGCTATGCCTGTTGAATACTAGCTATATTGACCCCCATGACATATACTAGACTTATCTGCTCACCAGGGCTAGATCATCATTTACATGTGAAAGCACACCTATATATCAGATCTAGCAGTGCCAAGACTGAATAAAAAATAGCCCCCAAACCCCAAAAGAAAGCCCAAGGCAAAGAAAAAACTCCCCAACTAACCAATAGAGAGCAAAGTAGATTTAAAGTGGGTGAGTAAAGGACTTATATGCAGTATCTTCCTCAAAGGACTTACACATGGGCTAGGGCCCTACTCCCACTCCCCAAGCCTATGGGCCTCAATCACATTACTGTGTCAGCTCTCAGTTCTAGTCGAGTACTGCCAAATAAGGAAGGCCCCACTCCCCAAGCCTGTAGGCCTCAATCGCGTTATCACATCAGCTCCCAGTTCCAGTTGGGTACAGCCAGGATGCCAGCCCCTGTACCACCCCACCCCCCACCAGCCAATCAAAAGGCCCCACCAAAATATTGTCTGCCCTAGCCCCAATGACTGCCCCCAGCCTAGCACTCCACTGGTTCACCATTATCACCCATCCTCCTATCTGTGATGGCCATCTCCTCTCTCATCCTGACAACATCTGAAAAACAGTCACCTATGTCAGAACTGTGCTCATTGGGAAGCTCACTAAAGCCAGAGGGCCCAACCACAGATACCAAGGACCTGCAGATACATAACCTACACTGAGCACTTGATGCCCAAGGTTGGCTGACTCTCTATGTAACCCATGATACACCAAGGCAGCACCTTGTTGGCAACAGCAAAAGGAAGAAGGTGCTACACTAAAACAGATGTACTTCAGATGCAGCTGAAGGTACCAGAAACTGTGAAAAAGTGGAGAAGACACCGATCTGATACTGATAAAGGGGCAACTCATCACCATTGCTCTCCTCCCACCATGTCCATATAGGTACAGCAAACCAACCCAAGGTAGAGGGGGTAATAATAGGAGAAAGGGGACTTGGAAGGTTGCCTACCAAACCTTGTGACCGGTAAGGTAGCAGAGAAAGAGGCTGAGTCCATCTTGTCTCTGTTACTATCAAGACTACTACTATCAGTACTACATATGATATTACTACTGTAGCCTTCATCTAATTCTATCAAGATTATACTGCCTTTATGGCTCTCACTACCTCTTACCTTGCTGATGCTACTCTCTTCTATGGCTTTAAAGCTGATGAGGTTCCTTCTGCCACTGCTGATATTAATATCATTTATTGTTTCCTTATCACTAGCTGCTCCTTCTTATCTTATCTCCATGAGGCTGAGGACTCTCATACTGTCACTACTGCTTGTACTGCTACTACTGCTTCTATCCTAGCCTTACTTAAGATTTCTATCTCTAAGGCTATTTGGACTAAAGCTCAGGCTGCTGTCCATACTAAGGTTCACTTCTATACCACTACTACTGCTAAGACCCCAAGACTCTCAAAGCCTCTACTGCTAAGAAGTCTTCAGCTCTCTTCTGTAACTACCTCCTATCATGATCACTCTCTTAGAGTTCACTCTGTGAGCTCTTGGCTCTGCTCTGCCTGCTCCAGCTACCTCTACTGTACATATTTGTACCCTGCCAAGTCTATCTGCCTATATGGCAGTACTTCTCTATCTACCACCACTTCTGCTACTACTCCCTCCTCCTCCTCCAAGATACTATCATATCCTCATTCTCTCTTCTCCTCTTCTGCCATCTCCTCTGGATCTCTCTGTACCCCTGAGTATAAAGGCTGTATGAAAGCCTGTAGCTATAAGATCTGATATTCAGATAGAGTCTGTTCACAGTCATCTGCCTTGTCTCTCTCAAAAAAAGTCTAAGAGAAAAAGAAGTCCTATTACTCTTAAACTTCTCCCCAGCTTAGTTCTCTTCCAATATCTTAGTCTCTTCTTGGATTCTGTCATCACTTCTAGTATGTTCTGAGTAGTTCCTCATATTGTTTCCTCTTCATCTTTCTCAGTTACTTGTCCTGAATTTTCAGATTTATTCTTCTTCTAGGGTTCTTTTGTCCTTGGGCTGACTGTCCTCTTACCCCTCTTCAAACTTTTACACTTTTCTTAAGTCCTTACTTTGTCTTTCTGGTGACTTGTTCCCAATTCTTCTTTATTGACCCAGCTTGTCTTAAGTATTTTTATCATACTCTTGACCTTGCCATCTTCTTTAAAGGTTATACTGAGTTGCCCTCTCACTATTACATTCTTAGTGAGTAGGTTCTCCCTCCCAATGTCTCTTCAAACTGCATATTCCAAAATATGGCTTGCTTACTGACTCTTCTAGATTATGCTTGTTCTTGTTTAGTTTTAGGCTATACTGTATATACTATACTTAAATCAGTCAAGTAATTGTCTTCATACTTACTTATAGTTACTGATAAGAATTAAGGTTTTGCTCTCATTCCTTGATCACTTTATCTTGGTGGCCTTACTGCCCTCCTCTATACTGAGACTTATAAACCTTATACTCTTATATTAGATAAGATACTCTTTCTTCTCTGGGTTGATTTGGCTTACATAGTCTTACTTTTGGATTCTCCATTTATATCTTCCATTTTTCACTTCTTCTAGGACTCTTTGTCCTTATCAGATATTTATCTTCTGGTCTTCTATACTCTTCCTAAGATTCATAAGCCTACTTTGGCTTAGCATCCCATCATGACTCCTTTTGTTCACCTACCACTGAGGTTTTGAAATAGTTATCCTATTTCTTTCTCTCTTAGATAGCTCTTCTTCAGTACTGTCTTGGGCCTAAGTATATAATTCTTTATAACACTCAGGAGCTTATACTTCTTTGCTCCACCATTATACCCATTTATCATTTTTCCCATTTGGCCTCTAGTGACTTCATCTCCTTCTATACTGCTATTTATTTGATGAAATTGATAATTATCTTTGATTCTTGAGTTCTATTGTCTTTCTTTTAGATTTCTCAGTTTTGTTAGTCTCAATTATTGAGCTTACTCTTCTTGTCTACTGCTCTAATTACTTTGAGTCAACCATTGGCTCTTTTTGCCAGACTTCTAATATTGCTATAGAAATAAATTTTACTCTTACCTTTGTCAACCTTATTGGCTTAGCCTATAAACTTCATATATTATATGATCATTCTTCATCTCTGGCCATTATATTCTAGACTGGGGATATCTTTTTTTGCTGATATATTAATAATTTTATTATTCTTGCTATTGCTGGTATTGATATTTCTAGTATATTTTATAGTATCTACTCTCTCTATTATTCTATTATATAGGTACTTAGTATGACTGGTATTCTCTTTTTAGATCTTTTCATTTCTCTTTCTGTCTTTCAAACTATTATTTATTTCAAATTTCCCTATTTCCAACAGTTTCCTAACTATCATCCTCAGCATACTCTTTATAAGTATATTTATAGTGAGATTTATCATCTTGCTTTATACTGCTCTTATCATTCTAACTATATATCTGCTGTCTGGGTTCTCAGTAACTTCATGGTCCATTGTCATGCTTACTTTATTTCTATCATTTATAGCCTACTTGCCTCTATTGAATGATCTGTTATTTGATCTTCTCTTCTCTCTCTCTCTTATCTCTCCTCTCTTCCCTCTCTTCTCTTTTACCCTCTCTACACCCTCTCTTCTTTTTCTCCCCCAATTCTCATCATACTATTTGATCAAGCTTTCTGAGCCATACAATGTTCTGATGCTATCTTGTGCTCTTCTCTTTTATATAATAGACTGTTATCTCTTCCTCAGTACTTTTTTATTGTTTATTTGTACCTTTCTTCTATCTTCTCACTTATCCATCACTCTTATTTTATATTTTCATCACCTTTAGATACCTCTGGCTCTGCTGGAGAAGATTAAAAAATATCCTAACCCCCTCTGGGGTCTCATGCTCACTCTGGGGTCTCAGTCTTTACTCTACTCCTCTCTACTGCCTTCAGCCCCTTGGCTTTGCCTCAGGCTCACTATGGCTCAATCTACTTGATCTTATCCCTCACTCATACTTATCTCTCTGGGGTCTGCAGATACTTTTTAATCTCAATTTTGATTTATTTGTTTCTGTTTTTTATGCTCACTCTGAGATTGGCTCTCTCCTTACATATCTTCATATGATATAAGGTTTTTAATCTAGTTATCTCTATATTATAATACATCATTCCTTTTTGAGACTTTATATTTATATATAAGAACTACACTTTTATATAGTAATAAACAACAGATGTATTTTCTACTCTATTCTTTGTCTATTCTTATTTCTTGTCTTTTTCATATCTCATCTCTCCTCTATCTCCTTCTTCTTTGACTATAGCTCAGGCTTTGGCCCTTTTGCCAGTCCTTCTGGCCCTCCCCTGGCTCTCATTGTGCTCTCTCCTACTATTCCTCTATATAAGAGGAATCTAATAAGCTAAAGATTATTAATTTTGGACATATTTTCATCAAGTTATTATATTTCAAAAAATAGAGTTTAAATTGGACCCTCAATTCAATTTGAATTTAATTTAAATTGATTTGATTCATTTAGGAGTACTAACTCTAGTAAATCTATTAACCTCTCTTCAATAAACCCTAGCAGTCTCTTTCAGCAGACCTTTACTGAGAACCCCTTATAAATCTAACTAGCAATCTTCAACCCAATATCTGTTTCTCAAACATTCCACAACTCTTTCTCAGCTAGCAAGGAGAGGTTGAGGTACTAATGTCCAGGCCTATTCCCACTCTCTCTAAATTAATTATGTCTCAAAAGTTCTTAATAATCTGATCATAGATACTATATAATCTTCAAATTTATCTAAACATCCAACCCTCAGTAGTCAGTAGTCAGCATCTAGTCAATCCTCATCTCAAGTCTATTTATCTAGTAGATATAAACTCTCTGGTCACTCCATATCACTCTGGTAGCATCTGAATCTCTCTACCTTCTCTCAAACATCCAGACCACTACTATAGTTACTAGCACTCTTCTCATAATTAGTTCTATCCAATAGTACATCTTGGACTATATTGAAGTCTCTCTCAAGCACATTAACCCCTGCTTCAGCAAGTATACTACCATTCAGAAGTCTATCTATTTACTCAATATATTTACTTTTAACTACAGAGTAATAATAAGAGCCAACTATTACTAGCTCTCACCCTGGTCTATATCACTCCCCCCAAACTAAGCAATCTCTCCAACTTCTAATCTCATATAATTCTCCTCTACTACTCTGTACCAGAATTCTAACTTTATTCTTTTAAACTGTTATATTACTCCATTCTCTTATCTACTTCTATTTATCTATCTCATCCTCATAGTATATATTCTATAAGAGAAAAAGATCTATCTCTAATCTCTTTAGTCAAGCAAAAATATTATAATACCTTATAGAACCCCTCAAACTATTTATATTTAATGAGAAAATATTAATTATATTGTTCATAAGAAATAATATTAAAGTTGATACATATAATCTCTTTATAGCTCTATACTTATCTTCTCCTGAGCTAAGTCTAGTCTATGTTCTATAGTAGTCTCCTCTTTCTCAATCCTCTTAGCCTCTAATTCAACTAGTATCTCAGTCAATACCTTATCATTTTTGGCCTCTATCTTCTTCTTATACTTTAAATATATCTTCTGCCAAAGCTGTAATCTATGCTACTATTTTTATCAGAAGATAGCTCACTTCCCAGCAGCTACTATCAATTCTACCTTTCTCTTTATATCTACCTCATACTCCTCCTCATTCAGATATACTATCAATATCTCAGCCTTTAGTACCTTTACTACTCTATCTTTCCACAATATTCTCTTCTTGTACTCTTTGCTTATAACTCTCAGATCCACATATTCCAGCTTCTTTACAGTCAAATTATATATCATCTTAGGATATAGTGATATTGTAGATAATAGTTTCTAAGTTTGAGAGAGAACCTTATTCAGGACTAGAGATATAGATATCTAGCTCTAGCTTACTGAAAGAGAAGCTATAGAGAGGACTTGAGACTAGCTCTTAGTGATGATGTAAGATATCTTTGTTTATAAGATATTATAGATAAAGAAGAGTAAGAAGGAGGAAGAGGATCTACTGAAGGTACTGGAGGACCTCAGTAGGGCAGTAGAGTACAGAGTAACAGTATGGAAGATATATAACTTTGACATATTTAGAGATAGTTAATAAAAAGCATATTCAGATAGATAAGGTACAGTGGAAGTAGGCTCAGAGGAGGAAATGGCAAAGAGATTTATTAGCAAGCTTGAAAGAGAAGCTGATGGCTAGATCTAGAGAGGGTATAAGAGGAGTACAGGTGAGTATATAGGCTAATATTGGAGCTGAGAGGTCAAAGGAATATAGAGAGAAGAGTAGAGAAAAAAGATATATGTAGTTATATAATAATGGTATATTTAAGGTCTGGGAGAAGGAGGAGAGTTATGAAGTAAGGGCAGATACTCTAGTAGCAGAGGCTGGAGTAGATGTTGAGATGAGAGACATATATAGAGTTCAATTTGGAGTATCTGATTTGACAAAGAGGAGACAGATTATCATAATTCACATTACACAAAACTTCAAGCAATGGTTTTTGACACAACTAGGAGATAAGGTACTATCAACATGTCTTCAAACAGAAGTTCTGATGGGCATACTGGGTCGGGGGGTACTGGGGCCTTTGGCTGGCAGAATGTGAGGAGGAGCTATGACCTGGGGATAGGGGCCTTTGGAGGGTTGAAGGGTGGCGAGAGTTCAGGAGAAGGGCCAGTATCAGGTGGGAATGGAGGAGAGACTGGCCCTGTGAGCTTTGCTGACATGGTGAAGGACTGGCTGGTGACAGAGCTGGTGCTGCTGTAGAGAAGGGCAAGGCGAGCCTTGGAAGGGGGGGAGGTCCTCAGGCTGGAGGTTTGAGCATAGGGTCTGGAGGTATTGTGGCTGGGGGCGGGACTGCTGATAGAGGCGTGACGGAGAATCAGGAAAAAAAAAAGAGATATGATGGCTGATGGGGGAGTGGGGCTGAGGCTACTGATTCGGAAGGAAGACCTGGCTGATGGTGTGATGGGGCTGGTGGTGGCACTGTTACTCAAGAAGTTGGTTTTAGAGTTCACAGCTACCTTGTGCTTCTGGGGCTTAGCAGTGACAGCGAGGATGATTCTGGGGCTTATCTTGCAGCAGGTGGCTAGGGCAGCCTCGGTAAAGTTCCTGAAGGGGCTGGAGAGGGTGGAGGTGGGCTTTGAGGAGACAGGCCCACTGGATGAGGCAATGAAGACTGGAGTAGTGGTTGGTGAAGTGGCGGTCCCTATGGTGAGGTGCCTTAGATGGAACCCCAGGGTGGTACAGCTGCTAGTCAAAGGGGTACCTATGGTGACAAAGGTTGAGACTAGGAGGAGGGTTGAGGAGGTGGTGGCTGAGTATAGCGATGTTGTGAATATCAGATTCAGGGTATGGGAGGGGATAGAGATCAGGACAGGCGATGTGGATGTCAGGATTAGGCTGGCAGGGAGAGAGGTCATGGGAAAGGCGAGTGACTGGTCTTCAGTGTTGATGTGGAGTGCTGTCATCTGTAGGGTATCAAGGGTGAAGGGGAGTGAAGAGGAGGAGGAGGACTTGTTGGAGATACTGGAGGAGTTGAGTGGTGTAGTGGAATGGAGGGCAAAGGCCTGAAAGCTCTTCGAGGAGTTGACACATCTAGAGGTTGTGGAGGGGAAGCATATCTGCATGGACAAGGGGCAGTGGGAGTGGGCACAGGGGCATAGGAGGTAGAGGGAGCTTCTGACGAGTATGACAGCAGAGGTGAAGAAGAAGGTGGTTGGAGCTGAGGTATCTGGGGGCATTGATGCCAGTATCTGGGCTAGTAATGGAGGAGGGGAGGTGAAGGTGGACAAGGAAGAGGCTGGGAAGGTGCTAGACAAGGACCCCTATACCGACAGCACTTTTGAGGTCTGGGAACAGGAATTAGATGCCACCCCCCCTCCTCTGATCAGGAGGGGCCCAGTGGTGAAGAGAAGGACAACAGAGGATGTAGTGATGAAGGGGGCCCAGCAGGTGTGCTTTGAGGTCTCGGATATAGAGAAAGGGGGCCAGGTAGTGGTGGCTGGCAAGGATGAGCTGGTGGATGTCCCTGAGAAGGGATGGGATGAGGCTGCCAGTATAGGTATGGACACCATGATGTTGGATGCAGGAAGGCTGGTGACCCCAGGAGAGAAGGAGGTGAGGAACTTACTGTAGATGAGCAAGATGATGGATAACCTTGCAGCAGATACATTGGGAGAGGTGGACCTGTGGCCGATGCCTGAGGAGCATTGGGAATGGATTCTGCATGGTGATGGTGTGGTGGAGGCGCTGAGGGGAGAGATTCTTGTAATCTTCTTAGAGGAGGAGGGTTATGAGGTCGATGAGGTGAGGAAGGTGGAGCTAGTAGTGGTTGCAGGTGAGTGGGCAGCCTACTGTTGGGATGAGTGTCATGGTTTGCAGCTCTGGAGGGAGGCCTGTCTAGAGTATAGAGAGGACTTTGAGGAGAGAGAAGATGGGATGATGGTAGAACTGCTGGAAGAGTTGGAGGCACAGGAATCTGGGGAAAGAGAATGGGCTACTGAACATAAATTAGACTTGGTGCAAGAGGAGTGGAATGCAGACTTGTAGAGAATGGGATCATTATTTAACATTATTCCCTATGAACAGTACAACTTCCATTTTCTCTTTGAATGTGAATGGGTTGTGGGAATCTGGATGGCATAAGAACATTTTTACTTAGCTCAAGGGATTGGAGGTGGACCTCTTTTTACTACAGGATGTTAGATGTGAGGATGAGGATGATAGAGTGGAGTAGACTAGGGAATGGGGCGGGGCTGCTGCTTGGTTTGGAAAAGTGGCAATTCTGGTGAGGAAGGGTAGAGGAGACTTGGAGAGAATCAGGAGCTGGGGTGATTGCTTGGTCTGGAGAGATTGGCAGTGGCCAGGGTGGGAGTCGGTGAAAGTTGGCTCTTACTACTGCCCTGTGGTTAGAGGTGAGAGAACTGCATGGATCAAGGAGCTGATGGAGGAGGGCATTCTCTTGGAGGAAGGGGTTGATGTTCTGGGAGGAGACTTTAATATGATTCGGGACTAGCATTTAGACAGGACTGATGGAGGGAGGAGTGCCGGGGGGAGAAGTGGAGGGCTGGATGCATGAGAGGAGGTAGAGAGATTGAGCTCCTTAGGGGATATGGGCAGAATGTGGTAGGGCAATGCCAGGGTCTATACACATTGGGTGAATGGCTTAGGTACCAGGATTGACTGGATCCTGATGGCAGAGTGTTGGGGTTCCAATGTTTGGAAGTCATTAGCAGTGGAGTAGTGCCCATAGTCCGATCACTGGGACTGTTGGGGCAGGGGCAGTTTGGGGGGAGTAGAGATGGACCCAGACATTGGCACCTTAACTCCTCTCTGCTGGCTGAGAAGGGGTTGTGGGACTCATGAGTGGAGGACATTCAGACAAAAGTTATTGTATGGAGGCATGAGGGTTTATTTGTGGATATCTGTTGGAGACAATTGAAAGAGGCTGCAAGGGCCTATTGGAGAGGAGCCGGTAGAGAGGCTGGGAGGTAGAGGAGGGAGTACACAAGGTGTACTTCCAATAGGCTGAGGAGACTGCAATTGGATTGGGTAGATCTGCTCACTTCTGATAGAGTGGAGGACTGGAGGATAGAGAGGGTGAAATTGGAGATAGTGGAACTACAACAGGTGTTGCAAGAAGAGGAGGAGGCTCATATGTGAGGTATGACTGCTAGGCTATGGTGACAGGGGCTTGAGGAGGGTGAGTGGCCTACTAGGTACTTATCGAGACTCCTCAAAGTTAGGAGAGTATGGTATAGGTGGAATGGGGTCCTGGATGCCGATGGGGACATGGTGCATAGCACACAACAAATCCTAGAAGTTTTGAAGGAGAGATAGCAGGGTTTGTAGAGTGAGGGAGAAGGAGGTGCAGATGAGGTGGTGATTGCAGATACACTAGAGGAGTGGGAGCCACTGCAGGTGGCTGGATTAGGTGACTTGATCTTACCAGTGCAAGGAGAGGAGATCCAGAGTGTCCTTGCAGCAACTAAACTTGGTACTTCACCAGGGGAGGATGGATTGCTGTGGGACTTCTGGAAAAAGATGGTGAAGGTCTCTGGAGTTTTGGGTGAGATGACTGCCCTCTGTGACCATATTATTCATAGGGGTGAGTGGGTTGGAGAGTAAGACCTCAGGCTGGTAGCCTTATTATACAAAGATAAAGAGAGGAGAGAGGACTGGAAGAACTGGATGCCGATTATGCTTCTGGATATGGACAGGAAAATGGTGACTAAGGTGATCATCACTAGGCTGCAGAAAGTTGCCCATGGGGTACTGGGGGAGGAACAGTGGGGCTTTGTTGGGGGCAGGCTTATAAGAGATGGGACTGCATGGATACATGGTGTCATTGAAGGGGCCCGGACCTGTGGACTCGATGGAAGGTTGGTTTTCTTGGACCAGGAGAAGGTATATGACAGGGTATGGCGGGTTTGGCTGGGTAGGGTGATAGATTGAATTGGTGTTCCTCCAAGATTTCGGGCCTCTATGTTGAGTCTACTGGGGAGCAGTTGGGCAGTGCTGATGTGTAATGGACACCATGGTCTGGTATTTTCCTTGGGAAGAGGAGTTCCTCAGGGGGATCCTTTGTCCCCTATTCTCTATGCCCTTTCACTGGAGCCATTGATGGATAGGATTCACTGAAAGGTGGTGGGGCTCTCTATATATGGTATAGTGTGGAAGGTGGGGGCCTTTGCTAATAACATGGTGATTGGACTTGGGTCTGTAGCAGATGTAGAGGCACTTAAGGAGACAGTGGAATGGTATGAGGCTCACTCTGGGGTGAAGCTCAACTAGAATAAGTGTGAGACAATAGTGCTAGGGAATGGACTAGTGAGTGGGGATGTCATTGGAACAATTGTTCCTACCAGTGAGGTGGTGTGGTATCTGGGCATCTTCCTTTCTATGTATAGTTCAGTTCTGCCACAAGTGTGGTAGGAGAGCAGAGTGACCATTTGGGGGAAGGCCCTTCAAGGTTGGGGAGGCTGCCATATCTCTCTGGCAGGGCAGGTATCAATACTGAATGTATATTGGTTCCCCAAGCTATGGTATGTGGCCTATCACCTAGACTTCCCAGTGTGGGTGGTGAAGAGGCTGACGAAAGTGGCTAGGGATTGGATTTGGGCAGGGAGGAGGGCCCAGGTCAGTTGGGATACTTTGGTGATACTAGTGGTCAGGAGGGGTCTAGGCCTTGTGGATTTTCCCAAGCAGCTATACTGCTTATGAGCCTGGTGGTTGAAGAGAGCTGCTGAACTGCAGGGTAGGGGTTGAGTGCCTCTGCTGCAGAAGGTGTAGGAGATGAGATCCTCCCCTCGAGAGTCCTCTGGAGATCTGCTCTCTTTGGTGGGGCTGAATGGTGCTCAGCAGCTGCAATTCAAGGGCTTTTGGTAAGGAGTGGTAGATGGAGTACACCGAATTTGCCTGCGTTGGCAAGGCAATGAGGGAGAGGTGATGTAGGGGTCTGATATATGGAGTTGAGATAGGCTACTCCTGGGGGGTGCCCCACTTGCAACATTTGATATTGGGGATAGAGTGGAGTATCAGCAGGGTCTTGGCCTAGATCTTTGGCCAAGTAGCTAGTAGGCAGCAGGGATCGGCAAGGAGTAGGACTGGGTGGGTATCTTGTCTTGGAGTGCTGAGGTGCAAAGGTGGCTTCCTCCCAAATACTGGATGGTATGGTGGCGGGTGCTGTGGAGGAATGTCATATTGAATTTCCATACTGAGTATCTAGTGGATGGTGGCCATTTTGAGTGTAAGAAGTATTACAATGTAGGGCAGGCTGGAGGTCTGGTGCAGATGCTGGAACATTGGCTGGGAGAGTGTGAGGTATTGGGGGACTTTTGGGTAGTAATCGGGAATAGACTAGGTGTAGAGCAGAGGCTGGTTGGTGTGGGGGACCACTGGGATGACTTGAAATCTCAGCTAGTGGGGGGGGTGGGTAATAGTTGGCTTACTGTAGGATGGGTGTTGGCAGTATGGATAGGACTGGTGGGTCATTGGCTCTTTGTATTTGAGGAGGGGTGGCAGATGGGGCTGCAGAAGAAGGTAGTACAGTGGAAGGAGCTGTTGGGGAATCTGCTGACTGGATGGTGGGTTGGTTGGGGCCCTCAGAGAGAGCAATGTCATAGTTTGATAACTAGGATCTGTGAGCAAAGTGGTGGGAGGGTGGGGATTATGTTAGACAAAGTGGTCTTTTGTCCAGTCAGGGTAG
>RBNI01000086.1:0-43853 GCA_003990745.1 Jimgerdemannia flammicorona | reverse complement strand
CCCCCACCAACCTCAACTGTAGAGCTGCCCACCTCCCCCCCTCCTTAGGGTCAGGCGCTGGCACTCCCAATCTCCCCCCAACTACCCTCCAAAAGTTCTCCATACTCTCGCACTCCCCCAGCCAATGTTCAGGAGTCTGTACCACCCCTCCCTCCTGCTCTACATTATGACACTCCTCACAATCAAAGACCCCACCATCCACCAGATGGCCAGCCCTGAAGTTAAGCATTACATTTCACCACAGCAGCCTCCACCATGCTACCCAGAATTTTGGTGAGAGCCACCTCGACACCACCTTGATCCAAGATCAGATGCCTGCCTAGTCCCAACCCTCCCCGATCCCGGTCCCTTGCCAGGCCTCTGGCCACATGTCCTGTCCCAGACCCCAAAGGCACTCCATGCCCTCCTCTAATTGGAAGTCTTCGACCAGATTCCCTCCCAACAGGAGCCTGTCCCACCTCCACATCTCCAGCCCCCAGTCCTCATCCCCTTCAGTGCCTCTCCACCGGATCTCAATGCGATGGGCCCCATCTACCACTCCCCACCAGAATCCTTTGTACCGCATCCTCCGGCTACCATCCAAGGCCACCAAGGACAGTAGATCTCCTGAACCACCCCGTGGCGACACCCTTACCTCCCACAAATGCTGCATAAGTGGCACCCATTCTCCTCCTCTCAACTCACTGGCCCTCCTCATCCACCATGCTCTCAAGCAGAGTAGCCTCTTGGAAAAGTCCACCAGGCCAAGTCCTCCATGATCCACAGGGAGTGCGAGTACCTCCCAGCCAATCTGACTCTGATGTCCAGCCCAGAGCCAAGAGCGGGCCATCTTGAGAAGCCTTTTAACCACCCACTTAGGGAAGTCCAAATGGTAGCCCAGATACCAAAGCTTCAGCATCCAGTACACATTCAGAACAGTTACCCTTCCCATCAGTGACACCTGTCTATCACTCTAACTCATCAGTACTTCCCCCCATTCTACCAGCTTGCACTCCCACCACTCCTTGGGAAGTAGAGAGCCATACACCGAGAAATAGATACCCAAGTACCATACCACTCCTCCAGCTGGGACAATTGTTCCAATGACGTCCCCCCCTACAATTTCTTCTCTGAGGACCATTGTCTCACACTTGTGCCAGTTGAGTTTCGCTCCAGAACACCTCTCATACCACTCAACTATTTCCTTGAGCCGAGCCACATCTGCCACTGAACCCAACCCAACCACCATATCATCTGCAAAGACCCCCACCTTCCAATTGACACAGAAGATATTCAATCCACCAACTCTATGCCGGATCCTATCCAACAATAGCTCCAAGGCGAAGGCATAAAGGATGGGTAACAGTGGATCCCCCTGCGGCACCCCCCTCCCCAAGGGGAAAGAGGCCCCCCTATGTCCATTAGCCAGAATCACAGCCCTACTCCCTTCCAGTAATCCAATCAATGACCTACACATGTTCACCGGTACTCCAATGCGCTCCAACACCTTCTCCAGCCACACTCTCTGAACCCTATCATAGGCCTTCTCCTGGTCCAGAAAGACCAAGCAGCCATCCACCCCTGTAGCCCTAGCACCTTCAATAACTCTGTGAACCCACGCCATGCCATCTCGGATCAGTCGGCCCCCAACAAATCCTCTCTGCTCCTTCCCTAGCACCTGTTGGGCCACACCTTGTAGCCTTGCCACCAGGATTTTGGTGACTAGCTTGCGGTCCATATCTAGCAGCATAATTGGTCTCCAATTCTTCCAGTCCTCCCTATGCCCTTTGTCCTTGTACAGCAGTGATACCAGCCCCAACTGCTGCCCTCCAATCCATTCTCTGGAACTGATGACTGCATCACACATCAGCGACATCTCCTCCAGAACATCCTCTATGGCTGCCATACATTTCCAAAAGTCCCAAGGCAAACCATCCTCCCCTGGTGCAGTCCCCAGGGTCGTTGATGCCAGAACTCGAAGGATCTCCTCTCCCATAACTGGTTGACCAAGATCCCCCAATCCTGCTACAGGACTTGGGTGCCACTCTTCCAGATGCTGCTCGATGTCCTGCTCCACCTCCCCTCCTTCCTCTTCACTCCAGAGGTTACTCCAGCGAGTGCTCAACTGGCCAAGGATCCCCTGCACACCTAATACCATTTCTCCCTCATCATTAAGGACTCCTTCCCACCTGTGTCTTGCTCCCCTTGCATGAAGGAGGCGGGACAAAAACCTTGTGGGCCATTCCCCTTCTTCCAATCCCTACCACCGTAGCCTGGCCGCCATAGCCTGAGCCTGCACTGCTTCCTCCTTCCTCAACAAATCCTGTAGTTTCACCACTTCCAGTCTAGCCCACTTAGCCTTCCAATCCAACACCTCCTCCACCTCCAGTAATCCAGCCCAATTTAGAAGCAGCCTTTCAAGTCTCCTAGAAGCCCATCAGACTTGTCTCCTCCACTGAGCACCCCGCTCCCTCCCCACTTCCCCCCAGAATCTCTGAGCTTCAGATTTCAGTCTACGCCACCTATCTCCAATCCCCATCCCTGCTCGCCTCCAATCATTAACCTTGGAGCATACCTCAACCACCCATACATTCCACAGGTCCACTTCCTCCAGCAGGGAAGAGTTCAGCCACCAATACCCTGGCCCCTCTCCGCTCCCTCCAAATCTCCCACCACCCTGAATACTCCAGTGGTCTGACCAAGGGCACCACTCTATCTCCATCGTCTCCTAAACTGTATTGCCCCAACACTCAGCAGTCAGTACCCAATCAATCCAAGTTCCAAGTCCTCCCACCCAGTGAGTATATAGATGCCGGTCCCCATCCTGAAGTCGCATGGCATCCACCAGTGAGCTGAGTTTTTCCACCTCTTCCTATTCCGCCAATCCCCCACTCCTGCCTGTCACACCCCATCCCCCATCAGTTCGGTCCAGTCTACTCTCCCGTATCATATTAAAGTCCCCCCCCAGACAATCCACCCCAGCCTCAACCAAGAGCCCAGAATCCTGCAGATCCCCAATCCACACCACTCAGGTCCCTCTCTCAGCTGGGCAGTAACAAGATCCAACTACAATTGAGTTCCATCCAGGCCTCCGCCACATCCCCCACACTAATCTACTACCCCAGTGTCCAGTGTCCGCAATGTCCCCTTT
Organism: Jimgerdemannia flammicorona; assembly: GCA_003990745.1. Taxonomy (NCBI): domain Eukaryota; kingdom Fungi; phylum Mucoromycota; class Endogonomycetes; order Endogonales; family Endogonaceae; genus Jimgerdemannia; species Jimgerdemannia flammicorona. The sequence continues at coordinate 40,723 of RBNI01000086.1, read as the reverse complement.
CCTCTTTCTAACCAAGATCCCTACTTTACCCTGCCAAAATGCCTCCCCACCCCACTCTCTTGTCCATTCTAGTCCTTCTTGCTCCCCCTCACACCATACATCTTGAAGTAAAAAGAGATCCGCCTCCTGTTTCTTCAGCCATCCAAAAATCATATGTTGCCTCCCAGTCCCTCTAAGCCCATTGACATTCAAAGAAAAAATATTGGTTGTACTATTCATAGTGAAGTAATTGATAGAGTTGATATCTCCCCATCTATAATTCCATGCTCACTTCCTCTCCAGCCAGATCCAGGTTCCTTTCTGCCGCAATCTCATCTTCCACAATCTGCTGTTCATCCAGAGCTGCCAATAGTTCTGCACAGTCCTCCCCATCCACCATCTCCATCGATGCCCAATGCTCCTCGCACACCACCTGCCACTTCTCCAGTCTCTTCCATGGCCCCCACAGATAGGCTGCCCTTTCATTAGCTATACCCAGGAGTGTCGTCTCCCTTGCCTCAGTGACCTCATATTCCTCTGCCTCCAGAAGAGCTGCCATCATCTCATCTCTCAGCTTCCTCACAACCTCCTCCCCTCGCAGCACTCACCCCCAGAATTCCTCACTGATCACCTGGAAGTCGATCTTGCCCAGTTCCTTGGCCACCACATTTCGTAGCACCCTCAATAGCCACCTCTCCCCTCCAACTACCTCTGCTGCCTGCTCCAAATCCGCCTCACCTTCCTTCCTCTCCTCCATTCGCACAGACTCGTCCCACCCATCCTCAGACACATCCTCCAACTCCCCCTCTCCCACCTTGAGAACACCATACTGGATTGGAATATCTTCTGCCATTGCCGTGTCCACCCCAGCCTCCTCGGGCCCCCATCCCCCACTCTCCTTCATCTTCTCCCCTTGCTGCCCCACCTCTGCCCAGATGCTAGCACTCGCTCCAGTGCCTCCCTCTGTAGCCCCTGCTCTGCAGCCCCCATCCAAACTGGCCAACAGGTCCTTCTGCAGCTGTCTCCCCTTTGCCTTCTCCCAGAGCACCTTGTCCATTCACACCTTCTTGCCCTCAATCATCTCTATCACTGTTCTAGCCTCATAAGCCCTCCAAGCCCTTTGCCGCCTCTCCACCACCCCAGCCAAGTCCTCAAGTGCCTCCAGCAGGTCCTCCTCCTCTTCCTCTGACCCCTTCACTCTCGAAACCTTACACTCCACCGTGCCCCACTTTAACGCCACTGGCCAGTCCCTAGTCTTCTCAGTATTCTCCATCCCAAACAACCTCAACCGGACATCCACATCTCCCATCCTGAGCTCAGTCCCCTCCTATACCCTGAATCCAATATCGACCACTTCGCCATACTCCTTCAACACCTCTGTGACCAGCCTCCTTGCCTCCTCCTTCTTCACCGTCGGCAAGTCTGCAATCACCAGATGAACCACCCAGGGGTCCCAGTGCATACACCTCGCCATTGGCACCGAGATCCCTCCAACCACCACACCCTTCTCCACCGCCTCCAGCAGTGAATCCTCCTCTTCAAACCCCACCTCGACTGCCTCCAGCTTCTTCAAAAACTTAACCGAGACTGCCCCCTTCACCTTACTCGCCAACAGCCCCAGTACCATTTTTGCTGTCAATGCCAAGCCTTGGAAGCACAGTGTAACGGCGAATTCCGATCGCGATTTCTTGAGTAACGGGGCCGCCACGAGGCCCGTCATACCATCGGCCAGGTCCCCAGATCCCGCGCCGCTCCCCTGTCCAGGTCCCCCATCAGCCGTCACATCTGGATTTTTTTCCAGATTGCCTGTCACACCGCCATCAACAGTCACAGCCTCAGCCACTACTCCTCCAGCCCTACGACTCTGTCCCCCCAGCGGAGAGGCCTCCTTGCCACTCAAGGAGGCAGCCACCTTCCCCAGCTCCAGTCAACCATCCAGTCCCATTGCCTGCTTCCCTATCCTGACCTTATCCGCAAAGGTCATCCTCCCTCCCCCCTGTGGCCTCGCACCTCCTCTGCCACCCCCACCAGCCCCACGGCCTCTCACCGAAGTGCTCGGCATGCCAAGACCAGCACCCTGACCCCCCCCCACATGTTGCCAGTCAAAGGCACTGGGGCCCCCCAGCCCAGTATGCTCACCAGAATGCACGTTGCTCGCCATCTTGAAAGTACCAATACTTGAAGATGTCGCCAAAAGTGTTGTCAGAATCTTGTATCACCTGAATGGTACAGGTGGTAGGGTCGTTGCTATATATCTATACCTATACATCTGTATTGCATATATATCTAATAAGCCAAATTTAATTCAAAGTATTGATAATAATATTGAGCTAAATGCTTGACTGCTAAAAAATATATATATATAGGTACAAAAAAGAATAATTTATTAGACTAAGTTGTCATACCCATATATTGAGCCAGCTTGTATATTACCTCTGATTGATTGAAAGAAATTAATATATCAAACTATTTCCTAACTTATAAGAAGTCACTTGCATCTATTGCTTTGACTGAAAAAGCCAAAAAAAAAAAAACTTACAGGAATATTATCAGAAAGAGAAAACTACTTTATAGATTGTTTGATGATATGACTTGATCTATCTCTAAATAGAAGTATAACAGACTTATCTAGAACTTAGCACTTTGTACAAATTCTTGATCCAAAAATATCAGTATTTAGATTTATAGAAGCAATCTATATAGTATCTACTATAAGCTTGTCTGTTTTCTCATAGATGATACTATAGCCTCCAGACAATCAAGTTTTTCAATTTTGATATAAAGCTCAACTTTAATTAAATTTGTAAAAATTGATTTGAGAATATTATAGCTAGTAGTATCTTGATTCTATAGTCTATTGTTAAGATAGAGAGAATTAATAAAGTTACAAATTTGAGAGAAAGTCTGATGAAGGTAGTTTTCAGAAATTTGAGAGCTATTTTCTATAATGCTTAAAAGTTCAAGAGATTGATCACTAAGATATAAAATAAATGAACTGAGTAAGTTTAAAAAAGAACAGTATAAGACAATAGTAAAGAGAAATAAAAGATATATATAATTACTTGATATGATTGATAATCTAAGCATTAGTCAGAAGACCTCACTTAGCTACTTATATAGATCTTTAATTGTCAAAATTCTATAATACTAAATAGTAGATAGAGTAGTCAATATTATTGTTGAAATTTTTATACTTAGGAAACAATTTTTAGTAAGTACTATATATGAAATATTTGTTGAGTATATATTTATAAAAAAAGAAATATAGACAGCTATATGATATATAATCTTTAATATTATACTATAGATCATCACTGTTCAGAGTTACTTTTCTTGACTCTTAAAAGTAGTATCAGATGAAGTTTCATCTTCTGAGTCATTATTATTATGAGTAAATTGATCAGTAAGTTATAGCTTCTTTGGTATTATTAGTACTCTCAATCAAATTGAAGGTCCAATTCAATTTGATTTGAATGACTCTCAATTTAATTTAATTCAAATTGATTTGATTCATTTAGAAGTACTAGGTATTATTAGTAATATTATTTATAATTACTAATTATTATTCTCACTATAGCAAGTAGGTATAAGTGATAGATAGAATATTGTCTTTGCTATTATAGATTTCTAGAGTTAGTATAACTAATATTATTTATAAAAAATATTTCACAGTGGGTATTCTCAGAGTCAAAGATGAATTCATTATTTTCAATCTTATAATCTACCTCTATTGAGCTGATATATTATATTTGAGAGCTCAATTGAAAAGATTTTTTTTAAATCTATATAACTTTTTAGCTCATAGAAACCTAATAACCAAACTAGATATATTTGATATAATATCAATCTCTACTATTATAAAAGAATTAATCATTATCAGTATTTGAATAAGAAGAGAAACAATTATCTCAAGACTTATCAATTACTCAGCATTAAAAAGATCTCAACCAGAAGTTAGTATAGTATAGAATCCTCAACTAGTACTAACAGACTTATTACTAGGAGATCTGATTCAATCAGATCAATCAGATAATACAGACAGCTCTATCAGAAACTTCAACAAGCTTGTATAAGAATTAAAAAATCTCATTATATAATTCTAGTTTTTCTCAGAAGCTCCATCAGTCTTCCCTATTAAACCACTACTAGGACCAATAACTACAAAATCAGAAGGACCAGAAATAGCTCCTTTAAAGATACTCAAGTATTCTAAGCTTTAGTAATAACTTAGAAAGTAAATTAGAATTAGAATCAGAACTAGAATTAGAACTAGAAGATAGTGATGATTAAATGGCCACCTTAATGTCAATCTTTGCAGAATATCTAAAAAAAGACTCAAGAGAATTCCTTAATAGAATTAAAGAAATTGCAACTCTAAAGAATCTTGCTGATTAGAAAAAAGTTATTATCTTTAAAGTCTAACTCAGAGAACTAGCTGAGGGAAATTTCAACTAAGTAATAAGTGATATATATTCAAACCTTAGAATAGCTATTCATATAGTACTATTTTGAGAAAAAGAATATAAGACTATAACCCACTGACTCATCAAAAAATATATAAGAAATAAAATCTAACATAAGATTCAAGAATCTATTATGAGGATAAAGATAAATCTTAGAGAATTACTCAGAACATTCTTTATTAGAATCTAGAAAAGAATATATATAGCTGAGTTCAATATTACAAACTAAGACATCATAGGCCTAATGATCTTTATAAATAGAATTTCTCTAAATATTGCTCAGTATATCTATACTCTAAACATCAGAAGTTTTGAAGAATAAATAGATGTAGCTTAGAAATTTTTTGATATTAGATAAGAAACCACCTAGAGTGATCATAATAAGAAGGATGATAAGGAGGATCTCTTGGTCAAAACTCTGTAAGAACTTCAAGAATATGAAAAACCAGAAGAAGAAAAGCCAGTCAAGAAGTAGAAGAAAGAGAGAAATAAAATCTAAGACTTTAACTTTAAGTTGGACTAACTGGTTGGAAAAATTGAAAAACTCACTATATATAAAAATCAGAACTACTTATAGGATAATAGAGAGTATATACTATAAAGGAATCAAGACTACTCACTCAGAGATAACAGGAGCTATCAGTTATAAAAAAAAAGAAAGTACCCAGTCTGAGATAGAGCTCAAGTTCAATACTTCTACTGTAGACAGTTTAGATACTATATTATAGAATATAACAATAGAAGAAGTGATTAAAGAGACTCAGAACTACTAGATCAAAAGAATGTAATTTAGTATAAAAAGACTGAAGCTCACTCTATTGAAGACTTTGAAGAAGAAAGTAATAGCAAAGACTACAGTAATCTAGACCTATATCCAATTAAAGTTATTATTAGGAAAACAGTCTACCTAGCTGAGAAAAAAAAGAGATCAGTAGAAAGACCATCCAGAAATACCAGTAGAAGAATTATCTAAAAAGAAGATAAAGAAGATAAAAAGGAGTAAGTTAAGATATCTCTCAGGTCTCTCTTGCCTTTTATCTCTAAAACAAATAAACTACTACTAGAGAATAAAGAAATAGAATAAGAAGAACAAGAGCTTAGCATTTTAAAGCTCAAAAAGAAGTATACTTTGAAGATCATACCTAGAAATATCTATAATAAAGTCTGGCAAAAAATTCAAAAAGCCAAAATAGAAGTCTCTCTTCTATAGTTTCTACAACTAATATCTACTAGAGTTTGAAACAAACTGTTAAGAACCACTAGGTCTAGTACTGGCCAAGTTATAATCCCATAATAAGAATCAGTACCAACTATCACCCAGGCTACAGAAAGATATATCAGTATATATCTACATAGAGATATTAGAGAACAGAAGACAAAAATCCTCATTGATACAAGAGCAGCTATCTGTATTATTGCCAAATAATTTTTAAATACCCTTTAGTAGTCCATTGATGAACTATCTAACCACAGCATCATAGTAGCAGATGGAGCCTGAACTCAATCTCTTGGAGAAGTATGAAATATTATTATCTTTCTTGGATACATTAAGTTCTCTATTTAAAAAACTATTATCACTAAAACTATTACTTATAATATAATCCTTAGTACTAACTAAATGAAGAAAATGAATATAGTTATTGAAATTGACTAATAGATACTCAAATTTAACTATAGAAGAAAGAGGTATAGAATCAAGATAACTAGTTATGAGTAATCAAAGAAGAAGAAGATTATTATCCAGAAAGAATATACTAGTAGTGAAGAACTACTATAGAGAAGAAAGAAGAATCTGAAGATAGAAATGATCTCAGACTCAACTTATAAATCAACCTAGTAGATGACAGGTCAGAAGATAATATATAGATTAAAGATATCATCTCTATCACAATCAGAGCTATTGCAGAATAAGCCAGAGGATACTTTATCTGTCTTAAAAGATATAAGTACTCTGAACATTTCTCCAAGATCATTGGAATAAGATATTTATCTAGTATAGTCTACCTTAAGTATAGAAAAAGAAAGAAGAAATACAACTACTCTCCAAAGATACTTATAACTAAAACTGCAGAAGTATAAGCAATCTAGGATCAAGAAATATCTGATAAAGAAATCTCTGAACAAGAAGTCTCCAAATAGGAGAAACTCTCTGAACTTATCTTCTAAGATAATCACTACTAGATACTACTAGAATATTATAATCTCTGGAATACTGAAGAAGAACTAAGTATAGTTACCATTGCTTCAAGATGAGAAATATATCAGGAAAGAGCCTTTTAGCTAAGAATATACTAGTATTAAAAGATCTTTCACTCTCTCTAAGACTACTGCTATCAATACTACTTATTAGACCAATAAGAAAGATAGAGATACTATAGATCAGAATTCCCAATCACAATTGCACAAAAAACTGCCTTTTAAGAAATCACTATAATGTTGATAAGATGAACCAATAAATAAGATTACTTCATCTAAACAGAAGTATAGTCTTTAGCTACTCTTCTCCCAACTTATAATAAGAGTAGATACTAATTCTCAAGATAGTAAGAAGTTAATAACTAAGAACTATATTTTTGAGCAATAGAATATTGTAATTATAGAAAACACCCAGATTGCTGAGACTATCTATATCAGAAGATTTATCTCAGCCAAGATATTACTATATATATACTGAAAAAAAGAGATAACAGAGTTTAGATCTGAAGTAATCAGACTAAGAAATAAATAAAAAAAGGCTCTTAAGATCTATAATTTAGAAAATGACATTCTAGCTTTCATTAGATATAAAACTTATTAAAAATAGGTAAAAGATGTCATCAACTTCATAAAAGCCCTAGATCTTATAAGAAAAAGAGAAATTAATTACCTTTGAGACCTCTTTATTAGAGCCAGATGACTGTACCTCAATCTTAGAGCCTGAAGACTTATATCTACTAAAGCCTTAGCTCAAAGATAACCCAAACTCAGTGAAGATATTGCTAAGTATGTCTTGCTATATCTCAAGGCCAAACCCTCAACAAAAAGCTCACTAAAAAGATATGAGATATGATTTTCACAGCCTTAGAGATAAATCTATCAAGTCTGGAAAAATAATAGTACTTAGTACAGAACTAGCTATATAGCCATCCAAAGGAACTTATATCTAACTGATTTCAAGGTCTGGACTTGCTAGATAAGAAATAACTATAGAAGGAGAAATAATAGATCCTAGATATATAGGTAAAATCAAAATTATTCTAAATAATAGTAGTATAAAATAGAAATAAATTTATAAAGAACAAAAGATTATACAAGTAATCTTCATGAAGATCAAGACTCCCCAACTACAAGAGATCTCTAAACTGACTTAAGATATAAGACAAATCAAAGAATTTGGAAGTTTAGATAAAAAAAAAATATACCTCCTCTAGATCAACTACTTTAAGAAGAATACTCCTTAACAAGTATACCTGCTAACTAGTTAAGCTATATAAGAACCTCATCCTAGAATTAGAAGAACAGACCATCTTTGAAATCTTTATATGTATACTTGTAATCTTCCAAAAAATGATAAACTCAGTCTATATCTTACTGATCTACTATTGTCTAATTATATATAAATAATTCTAACATCTATTTAGTAAACTTCAAAGAACACCTATACTATCTAGAAGAATTCTTTTAGCTTACTTATAAGAACTACCTAAGACTCAATATCAAGAAATATTACTTTGAAAAACAGAAACTCATACAGATCTAAAGAAAACTGAAAAGATCAATAACTGGCTAGTATCTAAGACTTAGAAGAAATACTATTATTTCTGATATTAGTTTTCTACTACAGAAGACTTATTAAGAACTTTACCTTCTTAAGAAAGAAGTATTATACAAATAGATGAAACTACAAGAACTAGTCTTCAGAAAACTCAAGCACTACATGACTATAGTACTAATTCTTATACAATCTAATTTATAGAAGTTATTCATCTTATATACAGATATCTCCAAAGGTGATCTTGAAGCAATTCTAGCCTAAGAATGACCTAACTAGTAGTATATATAATAGTTTATGCAAGTTAGACTACCAACCAGCAGTAAGCCAATTATGATAGTACTAAACTAAAATATCTTGCAGTTATATAGATAGTTACTTTGTTCAAATACTACCTTATTAGAAAAAGATTCATTTTAATAACTAACTATACTGCTCTTAAATAGCTATTCAACTATAGGAACCTACTGGAATTCTTGTCTGCTAGATCTTTATTCTACAGGATTACAAAATCACCATTATCTATAAAGTAGAGAAAGTCTACAATAATATTGATATACTCTTCTATTAACTCTAATAAATTAAAAGAAGAATATACTAAGGAACTATACCCTAAAGGAAGTTCTTATAACTATCAAAGTATAAGAAGATCTTATCCAAAAAGAATACTAGAAAGTCTATTAAGAACAGGTATATATATAAAAAAAGCTATGAACAATACATCAATATTGACCCAACCTTAGAATACAAGTTAGAGATATACTTAAGAAATATAATATCTATCAGAAGTACTAAGAAAAAAAAACTTTCAAGCACTACTATAACTAATCATACCACCAGATAATATCTTTTAGAGATAAGAAGTAGATATTATTAGACCTCTACTAGTTATATTAAGAAGAAACAAATATATTCTAATATTTATAGAATATCAGACTAAATAATCTAAAGCTTTTCTAATAGAAATTACTAATGTCTTAACTATTGTTAGTCTTTTCTATAGCCTCATACTCAGATATAGACTCTCAGAAGAACTTATTTCTGACTAAGATATAAAATTCATCAATAATATAATTATAAGTTATATCTAAATTCACAAAATCTATCTCAAATAAACTATATTATATATATTACACTCAAACTAATAATATGATATAATAAATAAATCAGACCATTAAGAAAGAACTTACTCAAGTCAATTCTACTAACTGAGATCTCTACTTATCTGAGATCTTATGAGAAATTCAGAATATCTCTACTATCTCTACTAAACAAAAGTTATTTGAGATAATATTTATCAAGAGAACCAGAACTGCTGATCATAAGAATCTCAGAGGCCTCCTCAAAAAGACAGAATAATTATATAATTAAGCCTGAGCTCAGATAATCAAGACTTAGGAAAGATAAAAAAAGTACTATAACTAAAAGTAGAAGATCAGAAGATCAAGATTGGTGATCAAGTACTAGTTTGGAGAAATATGATTAAAACAAACTTTGCTACCAAACTGGAGCTCAAATGAGAAGAATATTATTTTGTATATAATATTAGAGAAATAAATATCTATATAAAAAATATGGATAGATGTATTCTGAGGACTTCAGTATATATCAATCACCTCAAGATATATATATCTACTTTCTATATAATGATCTAGAGAATTAATTAGTACCTTTAAACTCTTATTCTTAGTTCTTTCTAAGTCCTACCAATTTCTCTACCTTAGTTTAGAGAAACTGTCAGCAACTACTTCTAATTAATTCAGATTTATCAAAAGAATCTCACTATAGCCCAGTGACTTCTAGAAATCTACCAGTTATAGATATACTATACTATTGGAGAATAACTATAAGACCTTCTAATCTCTAAGTATATATATCTATATTAGATATCTCACAGGTCTCATTCAAAGAAATGCTATTATAGTAGACAGACTCTATACCATCTATAAGTAAAATGCAGAAGTATTAACTTAGGTCCAATTTTACCTTAAAGATATCCAAAGAATATCTTCTACTATCTATCTGAGTATTATCTATATATACTATTCTCTGAAGAAGAGGAGCTCTTAGAATAGAGTAACTTCAAAATCAAAGAAGATGATAGAATATAAGCTGATGTAGAAGATGCCTACTCATATTGGAATAATGACTAAAAGATAATCTAGAACAGACTACTCTTTAGTGAGAGCTAATATAATAAGTCAATAGAGAAATATATCAAGTTACTATTCAAATTAGTCACTATAATTTAGCCATATATCATTCAGGTGTACTAGGCAATCAGAACTGCTCTACTGCACCAACTTGTATAAATAATCCAGATAGCCAAATAAGGATACAAAGTATTCCTAGCTAGTATACTATACTAGAATTTGAGATTAGTATTTCTAATTAATATACTATATCAGAATTTGAAATTTATGTTCCCAACAGGAACAGCTAAATATTATCAGAAATAGTAATCTATAGTTAGCTATATAGTAACCAGATAGTAACCACAACTATATAAAATACCCCAGAGATAAGAGTAAATAAACCTCAGTCTGAAAACTAAAATAAAAGATAAGTCTGTCTAAATATTTCAAGGGATATGCCTGCCAAAGCCACTTGATCCAGAAAGGATTGTAATACTTAGGAGAAATGCCTGCTCTACAGCCACTACTTAGGAGATTGTGAGCTATTTTCCACTCTGGTCTACTTTCCAATACAAAGAAGTCTGCCACTCAAAACCAGTCTAGTATAAGACATATCTTTGCAGTAAATCCATTCGCACAAATGAAGCAGTCTTTGACATAACTCTGAGAAGCCGCCATTTTCAAGAGAAGTCTGCCGATTCAAGAAGAGGAATCTGCTCTATTTAGATTGTCCACATTATGCCGGATCACTGCCAAATAAGGAAACCGCCGAAATCGTCCATTACGCGAACAAAAGAACTCACTCAAGAATCCAGTGTTGTCTTTATACCACTAAACACCAACAAGGATACCAGAAACCATTGAACATTTTGTTGCTTTTGACAAAGTAACTGGGGGCTCAAGCCAATTTACATAGCAGCCCCAACCTTGTGTTCTGCCTCCATTGAGCCGGCACGTTACAGTATCATATAGTAGACTGGCTAGTCAAGCATACTCTATGTTCGTATTAGTTCCACTCTAGCACTACTGGCCTAATATATATTAACACTACTTTCGGTCAACTTAAGTAGTACTAAAGTTCGTTCGCAAAAATCAGCCTTGGCCACATAAGTATATATCATCGTTTGTTGGGGCACGAAGTCGACCTGCAAGTGTTGAGGGCGCAAATACCTAAGAGGTATATCGCGCGTTTAACCGTTCACGTGCATGATCTCGTCTCATTTCATATAACGATTCTTTCCATTATGTATATACTTAGATTTTCGGCGCTCTCCCTACCCAAGCTCAACCGCTCGCAAGTTTATGCTGTCCAATCTGTCCTTCAGAATCCGCTCAGCCTCATCCAAGGCCCTTCCGGCACGACGTCAGCGTCGGTTCTCGTGGATCGGATGATGCTTCGCGAAGGCGCCGTTGGCGATTGCAAATCTGGGATTCATTTATCGGAGGTTGTCTTCGATAGAACGTTTGACTTAGGATGCAGGGGAAGTTCGGTCAACAATTTTTATATGCTCTGATAAAGTCCCCTCCGAAATTGCTTCTAGCTTTGATAAATGGTCTTTATGGTACAGAAAAAGTTTCCCGAAATCATTGTTATATATTTTTTATCCTAGCTCAACAATAAACAATATCAATATATATTCCTCTCTCTTTCTCTCTCAAATAATAATAATAATAATAATAGTAATAATAAATCACCAGGGTCTTATTTTTAAGAGTTGTTTGCTAAATAATTTTTATTTTTATTTTCAAGTAGTCTATTTAATAGGTTTCCTCAGCAGAAGCCCATCTCATGAGAATTCACTTGCTACCAAACTGCTGTGGGCAAAGTGAAAAACCTCATTTTCCTTCTTTAAAATGGAAAATTGCGACTATACATATCGGTATCCACCATTCACAAGAGGTATTATAAATTGCCACGCCTTTTATTTATCTTGGCATTGATCCCTTTATTTCATCCTCTTTAATTATCTGCACCTCTTTCTACACCGTCTCCATATGCTTCTCAATGGGCAGCCTGTAAGTCGTGAACCTGGACACGACCGGAGCGAAGATGACGTCCGCGATGGTGAACCCTTCGAACAGGAACTCATGGTGCTCCGGCACTGGGTTCAGATTTGATTGGCGCGGGAGACGTCCGTCTCGATCTCGGGCACGCTGTGGAAGAGCGCCTCGTCGAACTGGTACTACTGCCAGATATTCATGAGGGCGAAAGAGCGCTCCAGCGCACGGTGGTGGTAAACAAAAAACGAAGATGACTCATTCGATACATGACGAATGCCGGTCTTCGGCCATGATCGGAAAACTTTCATGCACCACGAACACATCTGGGCCGGGAACATGCAGTGCGGGGACCTTTCTGCTTGGTCTGCTCGGCTCAGCAATGCTTCTAGCTATGGATCGTTCTTGTCGAGCCCCGGCCTTGCGGGGTCGGTGGAGGTTTGGTTGAGAAATCCTCCATTCGGTAAATCTCGGCGTTGAAGGGAATGCCGAGATGACGCAACACAATTCAGGCGCGGAGACTCCTAGCTGAAGTACTTATTAATGGTATAGCGGTTTGGAGAGTTTGTGGTGGACATTGGTGCATTGGGAGAGGTAGAGACTCAGGAGGGGGGGGGGAGGGGAGAGAACAGGTTGGGTCTCAGACTCACAGGACTGGGCTGAATAGTATGACTGGAATGGTTGGCGTTGTACGCAACGATGTACTGACGGATCACCAGGTTACAGTAGAGCCTCACGATTATGACAAAACACGACAGGGAACACATGTAAGATATCAAGGCGAGCTCGGAACTAATATAAATTGACAAAGAGAGACCAGCTGGGTTCTATCTACATTTTGCCTCATCTAATTATGACGAATAATGGCACAACCCGGCCATGCAATTCTGGCCGAGCCCACAGTGAATGTCGGCGGTGCAGTAGCAATCGATATTCAACGCGCACCGGGGGTACGGCTTCAGTTTCTTGCCCTCGAATGCGCGGGCGAAGAAGTCATTGTGGAAGATGCCCTTGGGGTCGTAGTGCTTGGCGATACACGCGAACCGGTCGAGCGGGTGCGCAATCCGCGAACACGGCTTGACGTGGTGGCGGCTATGATCTTCGGCGGGTGCACGTTTGTGGTGCGTAGGCGCGAAGACGGCGTGAAGGTTCGCGTATTGGAATTCCTGGTGGTGCGTGCGTTAATGAGGAATTCGATGAGAATTCTATCGGCGAAGTATAATATTTCCAGCATTCTTTCCGACGGAAAACATTCGAGAATTGTAGATAGCTTATTGTACGTACCTCATGGCCATTTTTGCCCCAATGTGGCCGAGCCTTAAGCTTCTTGTTCGCGTACAGCGCTTTGCTGAGGGCTTGGAAGAACTCCAGTTGAATAGATGCAATATCGTGGTTAGCTATCAAAGGGGAAAAAAATGTTTACGAATTAATATATAAGAGGGACAAGAATTGCGCGCGTGGCAAGATGTAAAAATTAAAGGTGCAGAACGAAGCGATAAACATACATTCGACTAGGTGTATCAGCAGCTCAAAATGAATGGTCGGTTCGCCCTGCTCGGCAGCGACGAGACCACGGGAGGGAGGAGCAAAGCGAAAGAGGACACCGGAGAGTGGGAAGCAACTGGGGTACTTCTTGTATATTTCATCGAATATAGCAAGAAGCAATTGAAGGTTTCTGGCCGGGATAGCGAAAGCGAGTTCCTTGGTTAGGATCTGTATAGATAGAGTAAGATGCAATGTGAGTTAAGAAAAGAGGAATGGCTTGAACCCACATGCGTATTTGGGAACGTCGTTCCCGGTGCCGATTACGGGAGGTGTCAACAACCACACGCAAGAAAACTTACAGGGGTTGGAGCCAGGAACGCGCATTTCGGAGCCTGGCAGGTTGTTGTCAAGACGTTCCTTGGGAAACCGACCACAGGGTTCGCGAAATTGCCCATGTTGTCGATGAAAGCGGGCGGAAAGCCTTGAGAAGTGACATTAGAAAATATCGAGTAGAAATACCCTTCTTCCACTGCGCACATGGCGGTCTGGTTGCGAGTGACCTCAAAATAGTCGAAAATCTGAGACTCCTGGACGCGCTGTTCGACCGAAAAGACGGCTCCCCCGCCGCCAAAGGCGGCACCATTGCCAGGCGTTCCGACGGGAACATAGGTCCTGTTCACAATGGCCAGTTTCTTAATGCGGGGAATCCTATTGACGAATCATGTGTGGATATGAGTTATATGTGGGAGTGGTACGATGCAGTCAACATGGCGGTGGGAAGGCACATCATAATACTCACCAGGTAACGACGAGCGAATCGGTGGCTTCAGCCATTTGCAGGAAAGCAGGAGTATACAAGATGGCGTCGTCAGTCGGATAGGCCGTCACCAATACCTTGTAAAGCGGAACGACCGTGAACTCGACCTCGACGACCACACCAAGGAACCCAAGGTGCACGCGGAAATCGTCCAGGTCCTTTCCCTTGAGAGTCAAAATCTCGCCGGTCCCCGTCACGATAGTCATTCCTACAAGCATCTCGGAGAAGGTGCTCGCGTGCTTGAACGACGAGCCGTGCGCACCCGTGCCGGTGGCCCCGCCCATGGTAATACCTCCGTAGGTGGTGGTCTGTGGAAAGCTTAAGCCTTGAGCCTCCAGGGCATCGATGACGTTTTTCTCGAGGGTTCCGGCGCCGACTTTCACCGTCTTGGCCTTTTTGTTAATCTTGATCCAGTTCAAGTGTGCGGAGTCGATGGCGATGGAGCCGGTGGGGGGGCAGATGATATCCGTCGTGGAATGATGGCTACCAAAGGCTTTGACTTTCAGGTGTGATTTGAGGGCCTCTTGGACGATCTTTTGGACAGCGCGAATGTTGTTCGGGATTCGGATGCTGCTAGGAGAGCAGTAGGTGTAGGAGAATGTGGCATTGTAGTGGACTGTGACAGAAAAATTGACGTTAGTGTGTTTGGCTACTCGAACGGGAAAGCTTTATAGGTATACGTATCATACCATAGTTTTGGGGTTTCGCAGCAGCAACCCCAATAAAAGCCAAGCTTAACAAGGACGCAAGCAGAGAAAATCTGAACCTTGCCATTTTGGATCTAGTTCGAGGATTGACTTCAGCTGCACGCTGTATTTATTACCATTCAGCATAGGCCTTGACAGCTCGTTTATGATCGAACCAATGGAGACTTCGATACATTCGTCGCACTCATGGCCGTTTGTGGAGGTTCCCCGGACCAGACGTCGGCGAGGCTCAGAGCAAGCGAATGACAACCCGGAACCAATTGGAAATCACACTTATGCAACATCGCGAGGAAGATTACTGTCCTAGGGGGGTGAATTGACACGCGGATACAGATACAGCCATATCCAGATCTTTTTGAATTTAAATTATACCCATTCTTGTATATGTGCATTTGAGGTCCACGTGTGCAATAAACATTGCGACGAGATTTCGAGCATGCATGAACGTGCCTACTCCATAAAAATAGGTCGTCATTCGACAATTCCTACCCTTAATCTCCACGGTCAAAAGCATGCGACCTTCTAGACTTTTTTTTTTTTTTTTTTTTTTTCCTCCCCATCTCTTGCTAATGCACTTTTACATACAATCGAGGCCGCATTGTTCAAATCTAATACGCCCAGTCAAGCTTGATCTACAACACGATCGACAACGAACCGCGACAGCAACTCCCAGTGTGTGCATCAATACATTAGCACGATCCATTAATTTTGTTCTGTTTATGGAAGTACCTTTCTTCGATGCATCAGCCACCTCGAAGTGTAGATCCAATTTTTGACAACTTTATGAATACATGTGAGCGATTTTCATGTTAGCAACCATAATCTCTCCGTGAGCTAAAGATCTAACGCCGGTGACTTGGCAATACCTCTGAGGCCTGAATGAACGCGCAAGTTACAATTGACAACGCCGGGATCGGATGACATGGTTTCGCGACTCCGCCGCACCAAGCTTCCAGGTGATTATTGCCATGGAGACCGGACGGGACGCGAGGACACCTAATTGGAATAATTGTTTGGCAAATCCAAGTTTGGCTGTCTTGGTCCGCTCGAGACCTTGGTGCACCCTCTAAAAGGTTCGTCATGGTAAACGTGAAAGCGCCCGTTTGAGTCGACGCCTCATCGTCTTTTCGACGTTATCACGTTGGCATCGCATATAGGAACCCGGAACTTTCCGATTGTCTAGTACTCAGGAAACAAGAAAATAAAATGGCGTGCGTTCTTGACCGTTTCTGAACGCAATCCTGGATGGCCCCGAGGCCTTCAAGAGGGACACTGATCCGCAAAAAACTCGGGGCAAAAAGATGTGTAAAAAGGTTGGGAAGAACCAAGACGCGCTTTGTAATTACCTTACGTACCTGTAAGGCGGACAAGAGAAAAAAAGCCACCCCCGACTGGAAGAGAGGAATGAGGTATCCGTTTTTGCGATGAATCGAAGCGTGTACATCGTGAAATTGCAAATCAAAACAAGCACTTTTGATACATGAACTCATATAGCAACAGATGGTTGTTTCATGTCGTCGAGCACCTTTTCATGACTTTTCTCCCGTCTTCCTTGGCTGAAGAGTATCTCCTGTCCAAGAGCCTCCACAAGGAATATATCTCGGCGTTATCGGCCTCCCTTTAATCAGATGAGGTACCTGCAATTTTCATGCAAGATCTTCCGAGCTCGGGGTAGCTACTTCCACAGGCGCTGCGCGATGGCACTTCCATATGACGCGACACTTGGAACGTATTTTTCTGTTGGATCTGCGACGCGGCCACAGCCGTTGGCCATGCGATGGACAACAAACATCCTCAATTTAGTAGCAAGGTATCAAAGAACGACCGTTCCCTTCAGACAATCACATAGTATATCGTCCTTTGGGGGTAATGGGTCGGGGGAAAGCGAGCCGATATATACTCCATATGCATTAAGATCCGAAAACTCCTCGACATAGTTATAATTACACATACATTGGCCGAAAATATTACAGTGCTATATTTGGCCTTCTACATTGAAGATCTCCCGGCTCCACCTTTTTCTCAAATCCACGACCCCCGCACCTACACCGGCTCCAACGTAACAACCGCCATATATGGCGGCGGCGGAGGCTCCTCCAAGTTGTCCCTTTCCATGCTATCGTAATCGCCACGACGTTTGTCCGGATCGGCCTAAACCTCTGCTACCGATCCAGCAGCACACGCCCGCATGCCACGAGCGCCGGCTATCGGCGCGCTCTGCGGGAAGTGCCATGTTGTCGGATCTGTCGTGTTGCTCGGGTTGATAGAACCCCGCCGGATGAGCGTGGTCAC
Organism: Jimgerdemannia flammicorona; assembly: GCA_003990745.1. NCBI lineage: Eukaryota > Fungi > Mucoromycota > Endogonomycetes > Endogonales > Endogonaceae > Jimgerdemannia > Jimgerdemannia flammicorona. Next base: position 23,096 of record RBNI01000086.1, on the reverse strand, counting down.
GTCGATGACCATTTTTGGCATGTATCCCAGCTGCTCAGTTATGCCGTCAGGTTTATCAGGTTTATCACTACTTTTGCAGTTTTGAGAGTCATTGGGTTTGGAGGACTCTTTCTTGCTGCAAATGGCTAATATGTATGTACGCAATTAAAGAACATTGGTCATTTGAACCAGAAATGTTTTCGTCGCTTTAACCCGTCCCATGAACCAAGATATACCATAGACTAAAAAAAAGTGTCGAAAGGACCGAAAGAAAGGAAAGAAATCTAACTATCTACAACTCGTCATGCCAACCGCCCTCCTCCAGCTCAACCACCTTCTCCCCAACCTTAACTACGACCTGGTGTGGCTGCACGACGAACCCTGCCTCTCTCGGCAGGACGGGTGTGTTGACGGCGTTCTCCTCGAGGAACTCTACGAGGGCGGCGAGGCTGTGCTCCCCGTCATCAAAGTCGATGATCTCCTTTTCTCCTGCCTTGAACAGCTTAAACGTCGGGAGGCCCTGCACCCGGAAGGGCAGGCGCAACGGGAGATCGTTCGCCGTCAGATCTATCTTCGCGATCATAATGTTGGCGTTGGCCGGGTTGGCGTGAAGCTTCGTTGCTAGGTTGTCCCACGTAGGGGCGAGCTCCTTGCAGCGACTACACCCTTGGGTGGGAAAAGAAAAAAGAAAAAAAAGAAAAATGGAGAAGCAGAGGGTCGGGAATCACTACACGTACCGAAATAAATATATGACGTTTGGGAAAGAGAGCAAGTGAGATCACTTACAAGGAGCATAGAACTCGACGAACACGTCCTTCTCAGTATCATAGACGATTTCGTCAAAATTGTGGTAAACCAAAACCTTTACCGGATTATCGTTCTTCTCCGGAACCGGCTGCGACTTGACACTGGGCGCAATTTCACCTGCCATATACATAGCAACAAACTCCTTGACGCCCTCGACAGTAATATTCTTACTCTGATCATACGGAAACTTGGCCCCATTCTCAGGCTGCTGTATCCCGAACGCGGGCCACTCCGCCATGAGGTTCAAGGTTAATGCGTACTCGCCGTAGACACTCGCATTAATATACACAAAGTATATCCTCTCTTTATACTCCCTCGCAATAGGCTTGAGCTCCTCTACCAGGCGATCGCGCTCTTCCTCGTCATCGACGAACAGGTATGCGAGCGGCAGGCCGGCCTCAGCGTAGCTGGCGAAGTTGGCAGTATCTATCTCGCCGAAGACCGGAACGGCGTTCATGTGCACGAATAGCGATAGGTCATCCTCCAAGAAGTCGCCGTCGTACCGGATTATATCGTCATCAAACATCTTAAAGAGAAGCACCGACGGGTGGCTGGCATTGTACTCCTGCGCGAGTTCCTCTGACGTCGCCACACCGAAAAGGTAGTCGTCGCGGAGGTCAGAAGCTACATTGTGAAAGATGTCATACCAGGCTTTGTCGGATTCCGAGAGAAAGGCGAGTACGGCTATGTCGGCGGCGGCTCGAAATGCTTCCACGTCGGTGACCTCGGAGAGGGCGGGGAGGGAGTGTCTGGAAGGAGATCGAGGTGTCAGTAGATGATGTGTCGTTCATCCGTGGTGAACCACTCAAATATCAACTTATGTACCTCCTCATGTAGTTGACGAGGTCATCCGCCTTCTGGGTACCGCCATAGTTGGTGGGTCTGCCGGACTTAAAGATCTTGATGGTAGGATATTCATCAATTCCGTGCTCTTGGCACAGATCCTTCTCTGCGTCACAATCAACCTTGGCGAGCTTGAGGTTGTCCTCCTTGAGTGTCGTGGCGGCGCTCTCGTACTCGGGAGCTGAGGGGTTGATATTTTGTTTCGAGCAAGCGGAACGGGGATCAATATTGGAAGATGACATTGAAATCTTTAGAGCAATTATATATGACTGAGCCCCTACGCACCCAGCGCCTTGCTGTGCCCGTACCACGGAGTGTAGAACTCGATCATGATGAGCTCCTCGGGCCTCATGACGGCCTCGAACGTGTTTTTGGTGAGGATGATGACATCGCTATCGACGGGAGCGATAATATTATCCTCTTTAGCTCGGCCGAGAGCGATGAGTGTGGCAACCACGGCCAAGAAGAGTGATTTTGCGAGCATCGATGGGGCTTGGGTCAATGTGGAATTTGGCAGTCTCCACCGGAATCGCTTGACAGTCAAAGGGCGGTAATTGGTCTGGATGTAGACTGAAAGGGCATGTGGTAGTTGTGATGGGTTTGCTAAGGAATTCACTAAGTAAAGTGTCTGAAGAACCTCTCAGAAGGTTTAAAAATGACTGCTTGCACACCTAATCCTTAGATCTATGAATCCTCAGGATATGCACTCTAGTTGTCAATTTCCTAATAAATTCTAATTATCTGAACCAACTCTGTCCTTTATTACATGCTTGAATCCTATGCTATTTATACATAGAGATCCCTATCCCCTCAAACCTACTAGAATACTAGTAATGCCTCTATGAAACTGCAAGAAGTATCTGGAATACTCTACTGAGTAATTAGAGTACTTTAGAGATAGAAATGGAAATGTACTTCTTCTAATTATATATATGTTTCAGAATTCAGGATTTTGCCTGTTTTGGATGTATCCTGTTTTTGACCACATGCCCTTATATCTACCTCCTCTTCTTTGGATGCATCCTTCCTTACAAGAATAACTACAGGTAGTACCAATGGACCATAAGAGGCACTGAGAAGCCTAGATATTGTGTGAAATAGTGAAGATATGGGAAATGAGGGTCATCTAGTATCAGGGGCCCTGTGTTTCCTTCTCTGATAATATATAGACTAGATGACACTAGTGTTCATATGTCAAATTCAGCCAGACTTTTATCAAAGATTATCAGTTCATTTAATTCTCTAATGTATAATCTCTCTTCTAGTTATATTTCTTACTCATTTTCAGAAACTAAAGGATGCTTTCTGCAGATGCCTTTGATACTAAATACTATTCTAGTTGATATAGGATCTTATATTCTAATTGACAGAAGACCTCCTCATTTTCTTGTTTCTTATATCACTTATTATGCAGTCTCTTAGCTTGTTCTGAGAACTAATAGTAGTCTAGATAAAGTATTATTGCCTTATATACTAGTCCAAAGTACACTATGCTGGTAATTTAATAGTGGGTTCCTTCTAATGGACTTCTTGTCATAAATTGATCTAAGAGATTTAGAGCTATGAAAGCTATTACTATTTACTAGTCTGTACTACATAGATACCAAAATTAGCAACTATAGAAATATTTCCTCTTGCCAATACCAAGCATAGGAGTTATCCCAATATTATTCCAATGTTGGCTTGGACACTCTTTGTCTCATCCTCTAGTCTTCATCTATATTTCTACTGATATATATATCTTTCTTATCAATTGATGATACTATTGTAATAGTGACCCCAGAATGATGACATCAGTACAGAAGACAGCCTTTCCTTGCAAAGCCACCAGATCGGAGCACAAGAAGATCATATGGCATATGAGATGAGCAATAATAACCAACTGTGAGTCATTATGACCACAGTACAAGCATCCTGAAGAATATAAAAGAAGAATCAAGAAACTGCAGTAGTAGCAACCAATAAGAACCACCAATCTCAAAATAGCTTAAAGACTTACTACAAACAAAATGCCTGCTGCCCACCAAACCTCAAGGTCAAGGAACCATCAAGGCACCTCAGTTGAAGAAAGGATGTTCCAAGATATCAGAAGAGCCATGGAGACCCACTCAAGAAGGATGCCTAGTGTTAACCTGGGTACTGCAGACCCTTATTACTTCATTCTCTACTGCCACAAAATGGAAACAAGGATCACTATTGCTACCGAATACCTCCAAATGTGGCAGGAGTATGAAATAGGAAACCTCCTCTGCTGGGAGTTCCCACAGGCCAGCACCCAAGAGCTACAAGATGCCACTTCCATAGATATATGTGAAACGAGGATAGCTAAGAAGATCCATCAGATCTTCAGACATGCACCATGGTCGATCCCCAACTTAGAGTATGTTAGAGTCTTAGATTTCAAAGACCTGTCATCCCGCCGTATCAATGCACTAGAAGCCAGGGTGGCTACAGAAGCCCAGTCCACTATCACCCTCAACAGTGAAGAAGTAGAAGACTTCTGGTACCCTATCCTCCAGGACAATCCAGATCAATTTCTGCAAGGATTGATCTCAGTATTCCAAGGCCCAAGCACTCAGGTTAGATCTCCCCAAGACCCCACATTTGTTCTCTATTTTGTGGAAGAGAACCTCATAGACTGGAGAGCTCCAGATCTTGTTCCTGATTTTCTTGCTACAGCCAAATGTGATGACATCATCGATGACGTCATCCTGCATGACATATCCAAAGTACACAAAGTATGTGAAATGCATGACCTACATAACGAATTTGCGGATCTCATCTCCTTCAGTAATGATGATGATGAAGCTCCCATGATCCTGAACTTTCTGCTCTAAGTTCTTTATTACACTGGATAATACCAACACTGGTATTCTCATGTAACACTGGATAATGCCAGCACTGGTATTCTGAGGTGACACGAAATTGTTCCAGTACTGGCATTTTGATGTGACACTAAATAATGCCAGTATCCTGAACCTGTACAACCATCAGTACCAACCCTGGAACTTAGTAGTTTTAGTTATTGGAATTTATATTTAACTTTATATCTTAGCAACCATTGAATTATATTTTGTATAAATACTCTTCTTATTTCTTTTGAAATAAAGTCAGTTCCTCTCAGTACAATATATATACTTCCTTGCAAGCAATCTAAGAGATAATAAGACAGTTTAAAGATAAGAAGTTTGAGAACTATAAGACCTTGGGAAGGCACTCCAATAAGAACTTGCTTATAACAAACTTGTAGTTAGTCTAAGAGATATATCTTGAAGAGAATCTGATATATTTGAAGGACTCAATGCCCACTATATAATAATATATATAATATAGTTCCTCTTAGTATAATATACACACTTCCTTGCAAGCAATCTAAGAGATAACAAGACAGTTTAAAGATAAGAAGTTTGAGGACTATAAGATCTTGGGAAGGCACTCCAATAAGAACTTGCTTATAACAAACTTGAGTTAGTCTAAGAGATACATTTTGAAGAGAATCTGGCATATTTGAAGGACTTAGCAACTACTATGTGACACTATATAGGTGACCAGAAGTTAACCAAAATTACTAATAAAGATACTTCTCAGAAGGTAGAGTATGAGATTCTATCCAAAGAGGTCATTGCACTTCTCTTTCTCCTTTCTCTCTTTTTTTATAAAAATCAGAAAGGGAAATCTATAGTAGCTCAATTGATCTATTGAGAAGTTATTATTTTCAGATTCTGAGATAGCAAAAGCTAAGTATAGTATTGAAGAGGATGCTAGGGCTACAGGACTTTAGATTGGAGTTATATTATAGATGAGTAGGATTGATGGTATGATAGTGGAAGAGAAATGAAGAAGTGCTTATACTTATGAGTTAGTCATGATAAGATAATAATAAAAAAAATAAGAGAAAAAAGGAGAAAAGGTTAGAGAAGAATTTATTACATATTTGATATATATTTATACTAATTTAACTCAAAAAGAATAATGAAATATTTATATATCATAGTGGGCTATTCTTTACTAAGAGTTATCTAGGCTAATTGATATTTAATTTTTCTTCTAAAAAACTTATTCAATAAGGTTCAGTCTACTCTATACTACTATATTGTTCTTATCTATTTTGGCCTACTCCTTAGACTACTATAAGTCTACAAATATCTCTTCAGTAGTAATCTATGATGATTTCAGAGGACTTTCTTCAATAATAGCTTTTGCCAGTCCTATAAGTATGTAATTTTTACTTCTCACCACTCAGCTACCTATTTTTAAGTTCTTTTTCATACTCTATTCTACATATCTACATTTATCTATATCCAGTCTTTATATTCTTGAAATATATGTTTCTATGTTGGGGAGTCTCTAGGTCTACTCTACTAGACTCTATCAGTGAATAAATAATATTTCCATAGATAATCTTAACTATATATAGTCCCACCTACTGAGATTTTTATATCTTAATAGTTTCTTTATATAGTATCACCAGATCTCCCTCCACCAATAGAGAAATGAGGTCCTAAACCCTCTGAACATTATACTGAGTCTTTTGTTTTATCTGCTCATTCCTAATTTACTCAAGAGCTTACTTATAAGCCTTTTTATTGAGATAGGTGATCTCTTCAGCTTATCTAAGAATGGCTTTCACTAAGTTATCCTCTGAGGACTTATCAACCAGACTTATGGTGGATCCAAAGGGGTGCGGGGCCTCCTGCCTATATATAAGTATAAATAGAGAATACATACTAAGTAGTTATCTGGATTATAGTTCAGTATATAAAGAAAATAGTAAGAAGATATAGATTTTAGTTATTGTTATGCTCTAATACTAGCTTTTTAATACTTCTTTTAGGGTTCAGTTGAACCTCTCCATAAGGCTATTGGACTAAGAGTAATACAGCATAGTAAACTTATAGGTAATTCTGAAATAAGCAGTCAGCTTGCTAATAATATTCTCAATAAAATGGCTTTTCTAATTACTCTATAGGATTATAAGACAACTATACTAGTAAACTATATCTCTATATATAAACCTAGCAGCAGTAGTGATAGTAGTATTAATAGTGGCATATGTCTCTATCCACTTCATAAGGTAGTCTATACCAACAATAATATATATATATATTCATATAGTCTGTTTGTAGCAAGAGTTTAATAAAGTCTACTCTGATTCTATCAAAGAGTCTCATTATCTTAATAGATATCAAGTTCTTATACCTTTTTAAGCTGATATATATCTGGCAAGCTTTATAAGAAGCTATACACTGTTATATATCTTGAAATATTCCTGGTCACTAGTATTTATATTATACTATCTATAAGATATTATTGAGCCCAAAATATACCATCCTGTAGAATTGGTCTATTGAGAGAGATATCTGATTGAGATGAGATAAGACATACTTGTCTTTGATATAGTAGAGGGTCTGCTGGTCTAGCTTGAGCTTCTAGACTATTTCTCTTATTTTTCTCTGAATTGGGGTAGTAAGAAGTAGGCTGGATAGAGAGCTGATCATATATCTCCAGAGTCCACTTAGTACTTATATATTCTACCCTTTTCTTTACTATATAGATCTCTACTGACTCTTCTGATTCTATTAGTCAGAATAACATATCAGTATTCAAGTGTACTTAGTCTGAGTGGAGTTTGATAGTATATTGGTAAGTTATTAGCTTGACTATTTACTGAGCTATATATCCTTTAGATTTTTTAGTAATAAGAATAGACTTGAGTACTATGTGATCAGTCTGTATGATAAAGAGCTGGCCAGTGTCTAAATAATAGTAAAACTGATCTATACCTCAATAACTACCAATTCTTTCTTTTCTGTCATTATATACTTCTGCTCTATACTGGTTAGAGTTTGGCTTATATAAGCAATAGAATACTCAAGACTGTCAACTCCTATCTGTATGAGTATACAGCTAATAATATAGTCTAAGACATCTATTTATAAGATAGAGAGAACTCTATTATATAGATATACCAGAATGGGAGCCTGAATCAGATAATTCTACAATTCCTCAAATACTCACTATATATTTCTGACTACTTAAAGACATATATCTTGGAGGTTAGCCTTATAAGGAACTATACTACTGCTGCAAAGCCAGATATGAAACAGTGATAATACTCTATAATTCCTAAGAATTAGTATATATCCTCAAGGCTCTTTAGGGTAGAAAATATACTAATTTTATATATTTTGGCAAGATTTATATATATAGATTCTGATATTGTTGATAATATATTCCAGATATATAACCTGTCTTTGAGTAAAAAAATACTTCTTGCAGTTAAGCATAAGGTTGGTATACTAAAAGACTTTTATTACAATGACTAAGTACTCTATATACTTCTTATATATTACAGAATATATCATCTATATAGATCAGTATAAACCTACCAATATATAATCATAAAATCAAGTCTATAAAGTACTGAAACATTACTGGAGCATTTATAAGCCCCATCAATATATATCAGTACTTATATAGCTTGAATAATATAATAAATACTATTTTCAGCCTATTCTCTAGAGCCAGCTTAATCTGCCAGAATCTGCTTTTCAGGTCCAAGGTTAAGAACTATAAACCTCTGCTTAATATGTCTAGGAACTCATCAATTCTAGGCAAGAAGTATATATTCTTAACTATTACTAGATTGAGCTTTTGGAAATTGCTACAAAGTTATAAGTTTCTATCCTTCTTATCTAGAATAATGACCAGGGAGGCCCAGAGGCTCTTTGATGGCTATATTACTCTAAGTATTATTAACTTTTTTAATTTTTCTTATATAAAGACTCTTTTCTATAGACTAAGCCTATATGCTTTCTATTGAATCAGAAATATATTACTAGTATATATGCAGTATTAGATAAGGGTATAGTATCTGAAATTCTCTATCTTGTCAGTGAATAGAGCTTTGTTTAGTATGAGCATAAGGTCATATAACTGCTTCTTATTTAGATTGGAGCCTATTAGAGAGTTCACTATTATAGTATATATCTATCTATCACTCTTCTTATCATCTTTCTCATCTAAGATATTGTCTATTATACTATAATTCTTATTGATATCTTTAGTCTACATTAATTAGACTCTGGTCTGGACTAAAATACTATTGCTATCTCTTAGGACTAACTGTATAGTATCTAGATAGATGTGTGTATCTTGTAGCTATAACTAGACTATACTGATTAAAATAATTACTAATAAGGTATCTGGGAAGATGGTAGTATTAAGCAGATATTCCTTAGTACTGATTCTCACTCTGAGGCCTTCTACTATCCCACATAGGCATAGAGTTCTATTTACCATACTTATAACTAGATTAGTAAACTTAATTGCTCATTCTATAGTCTTAGCTATATGTTTTAGGATATAGTTCTCTAAGGTACTAGTATTAAAGATAATCTTATACCCTTTACTATCTATCTTTATCTCCTCATATAAGACCATAGTAGACTTAGCTATAGAGACTATTATAGCTATTCTCACTAGCTTCTTGATGAACTCTTGAGTGATAGTCTCAACCATAAGTTCTTTTTCTGATTTTACTGTAATAATGCTATACTACAGTCCTTATCTAAACTCCTTCTGGACTATCAGCAAAATAGCAAAGAGTTGCCTATAGGTTATACTGATAGGTGTTTTAATCAGAGATATTGTAATTAAGTAAGATTTCTCATTATTTATTATATTGATCATCTTATACTTCTTCTGGGCTTACTTGACTTTCTTCTTTAGCACTAAAAGAATGGGTATTTTTATAACTTACTCATCTATTAGCTCTTTGTTTCCTTTCTCTACATCTGTCATTACCTCATCTTCTGATACTATTTCACTCTAACTGATTCTGTTGGCTCTGCTAGCTCTAGTCATTATTTGTTTTCCTCACATTCTTCTAGCTATTAGGTTGAAATAGATATTTTTTATAGTCAGATAGATCTCAGTCAAGCCCTCTGGCCACTTGCTTATACTTATATAATTAGTGAAAGAGGTATAGCTGGCAGATATTGCTTGAATAGATATACAGTTACTGCCTATTACTGGTCTATCATTCTGCTTATGAGCAGGGGAGTATCTTACTACATGGCTAATTTCTCTATATTTATAATACTTCCAGGAGCTATTTGAGGTATATTTCTGCTCAAACTATTGTAGCTTATCATCAATTTACTATATCTTATTACTTACTACCAGACTAATAGTCTTTTTGATCAACTCTATTAGCTTGTAGGTATAGATATAGGAGAGGCTGCTGACTGAGCTATGTGAGCTCTGGTCACCATCACTATTGTAGCCTGGAACTCCATCAGATGGGCTACCAAAGAGTTCATCAGTATACTTGAGACCAGCTTATAGTCTACAATAAATAGAGAGATTCTCAAGATATATACTACTGACCCAGATATATCCATTTGTCCTGTATAGTCTTCTCATATATTCTGGGTGGTAAGGAGTACTTTGTTGAATCTCTTCTGGTAATTCTGCTATATCTTGCTATCATAAACCTTCATAGCTTTTTGATAGAAGGTCTGCTCTCTTAACTTCTTTATCATAATACTGTATAGATTAGTATCTAGGCCCAAAAAGCAATGGGGCTCTCTTCTGGACTAATTATAATAGTGCCAAGACTAATATTAAGTACTACAAGTGCTCAATTCTGAGTAAAATGAGTAATAATATAAGTCTTGATTACATTATATATAGGTTCAGTAGTAATGATAAAAGGGTTCTCTGATAGAACTACTCTATTAGTTATAATCAAGGTCTCATTATATAAATGGGCTTTGAGGATATCTACCTTTTTGTTATTAGTATAGATATAGTAGTTGACTATATATATCTCCAAATCCTCAAAGAAGATGATAACATTCTTATAGTATATACTAGTATAGTATAGCAAAGTCTGGCATTTTAGTATAGTAATTGTGGATTTTACTTTAAATGTTTAATTTTAAGAATTAGTCCTCAATATCTCTACTAATGTGAAATTTGACAGTCTCTATTAGAATTACTTAATAGTCAAAGAACAATAATTGGTCTGGATATAGACTAAAAGAGTGTATAGTAGTCATGATGGATTTGCTAAGAAATTTACTAAGTAAAGTATCTGAAGAATCTCTCAGAAAACTTGAAAAATAACTACATATATATCTAGTCCTTATATCTACAAATCCTTAAGATATATGCTCTAGTTGTTAATTTTCTAATAAATTCTAATTATCTGAACTAACTCTGTTCTTTATTGCATACTCAAATTCTATACTATTTATATATAGAGATCTCTATCCCCTCAAATTTATTAAAATACTAGTAATATATATATATCTCTACAAAACTATAAGAAGTATCTGGAATGCACCACTGAGTAATTAGAGTACTTTAGAGATAGAAATGAAAATAGACTTTTTTCAATTACATACATGTTTCAGAATTCAGGATTTTGCCCATTTTGGATATATCTTATTTTTGACTATGTATCCTTATAGTCAAGACATAAATTCTCAAATAAGCCACAGGAAATTTATAATGCTGTTACTCATAAACAATTCTATAACCACTAGAGAGACAGAGCTACTATAGAGCCAGTCATCTGACATTGTTTTTTTTTTTTTTTTTTTTATAGTCACTTGGACTCTGCCTTTATTACCAGTCTATGAATAAGTATACATCATCACCACTCACTACCCAATCCCCATAGGGGGGCCCCTCCCCATCTTCTCATGAATAAAGATCACTCTTTCACCAACTACGCCAACTCTCTCCCCACTCTGTCTATAAATTTTCTCCACCAAGTGGCACCGCCGACCACTCTGCAGCCCCCAACCAAGCCACCAACCTGTCAAGGTGTCTTCCATAAGCCTATGCTACTGCAGCCACTGCAACAACCGGTCCCCCAAGCTCTGTCTTCTCCTCTCCTCAAAAACAAATAGCCAGTGACTGGCCAGCCCTACCCAAATAGCCAAAGCCTAGCCCAAAGTAAGCCACTCCTTCCCTATCCCCCCTACCAATCTATCCCTCAAGTCCTCCCACCTCCGCCATACTTCATCTCTCCTATGCTATACCCCCAAGCATTCCCCAATTGCCTACCAAAAATCCCCCAACACCTCATACTCTCCTAGCCAATATTCAGGCATCTGTACATAACCCCCCTCTTGCCCTACATTATGGCACTCCTCACAGTTGAAGCAACCCCCTATGATAAGGTGCCCCAAGTGAAAGTTGAGCATAACATTCCTCTGTAGCATGCGCCACCAGACCACCCAGTACTTTGGCAGCATCCACTTTCTCACTGCTGCACTCCAGGTCCAAACACCATGCCAGTTCCATTCTTCTCCAATTTCAACTCCTTGCCAACCACTAGACCACAGATCCTGGCCTGGTCCCCTTTGGTATTCCATTCCATCACCAATATCGAACTCAATTAAAGGAGCGCCACCTAGCAGTATACGATCCCATCTCCATATTGCTGGGTCCCAAGCCTCCTCTCCTTCATTTCCCTGCCAACAAATTCCAATGCGGTGCCCCCCCTCTGCTATCTCCCACCAAAATCCTTTATATTGCAGTTGTCCAGTGTTCTGAAGTCCAACCAATGAGAGGAGATTGCCAGTTGAGCCCCTTGGTGATGACTGCCTCTCCCAGATCTTCTGTAGCAGAGGAACCCAACCACCTCCTCTCAATTCCACCACCCTCTTTAGCCACCATGCTCGCAAACAGTGTAACTATTTCGGAAAGTCAACCAGCCCAAGACCACCTCTCACCACTGGTAGGGACAAGGTCTCCCAACCAATCTGACTCTGCCTTCTAGCCCAAATCCATCTCTTTGCTGTCTTCACCAATCTCTTCACTACCCAGGTTGGGAAGTCCAAATGATATGCCAGGTATTACAACTTCGGCAGTCAGTAGATATTCAAAATTGAGACCCACCCTGCCAGAGAAAATTGTCTTCCCCCCCAACTCTGCAGGGCCTCCTCTCAGATTCCAATCCTCTGCTCCCACCAAAGTCTGGTCAGAACTGATCCATAGACTGACAAATAGATACCCAAGTACCACACTGCTTCACCGGTGGGGACAATTGTTCCTATAATCTCTCCTCCCACCAGACTGTTATCTAGCACCATTGTTTCACACTTATGCCAATTTAGCTTAGCTCCAGAGTGCTCCTCATACCACTCTACAGTTTTCTTGAGCTCTTCAATGTCAGCAATCAAACCCAAACCCACTACCATATTGTCTGCAAAGGCCCCAACTTTCCATCCTATGCCAAAGATAGAGAGCCCTGCTATCCTCTGCCTAATTCTGTCCATAAGAGGTTCCAGTGAAAGAGCATACAAAATGGGGGACAGTGGGTCCCCCTGAGGCACCCCCCTACCCAAAGGGAATACAACCCCTCTATGGCCATTATACATGAGCGCAGCCCTACTCCCTTCCAGTAGGCCGACCATCACTGACCGGAATTGGTATGGAACTCCCAATCTATCCAAAACTTTTGCCAGCCAGACTCTTCGCACCTGGTCATAAGCCTTCTCCTGGTCCAAGAAGACTAGATGCCCATCCAGTCCACAGGCCCTTGCCCCTTCAATCACTCCATGTACTCAGGCAGTGCCATCCCTGATGAGCCGACCACCCACAAATCCCTGCTGCTCAACACCAACGACTTGCTGGGCCACCTTCTGTAGTCTTGCCACTACCACCTTAGTTACCAACTTTCTGTCTATATCTAGCAACATTATTGGCCACCAGTTCTTCCAATCCTCCTGCCTTCCTTTGTTTTTATAAAGCAGCATCACCAGCCCAAGGTCCTGCTCCCCCACCCACCTCCCAGTCTGTAGAATAAAGTCGCACAATGCTATCATCTCTCCCACCACCTCTGGGACTCTAACCATTCTCTTCCAAAAGTCCCAGGGCAGACTATCCTCTCCAGGTGCCATACCTGGCATTGTCGCAGCAAGAACCTGGTGGATCTCATTTTCTTGTACAGGTATCACCAGGTCACCTAGCCCCTCGACTTGTGGTGGGTGCCAATCCTCCAATGTTCAGTCAATAGTTGCGGCATCTGCCCCACCCTCCTCCTCACTCCACAATCCACTTCACCTCTCCTTCAGTGATCCAAGAATGTCCTGCACACCATGCACCAGTATACCATCTGAGTTCAACACCTCTTCCCACCGTTGCTGTACCTGCCTTGCCCTAAGGGCCCTCATAAGAAACTTGGAAGGCCTCTTTCCTTCCTCCAGATCCTGCCAGTGGAGCTGTGCCACCAAGCTCTATACCCTTGCCTCTTCCTCTTCCCACAGCACCTGTTGTAGTTCTCTAACCTCCATTTTCGCCCTCATTAATCTCCAATCTTCTTCTCCCTCTGACATTGCCAGTCTCGCCCACTCCTCCAGGAGCCTAGTCAATCTAGTAGAAGCCCAATGTACTCTACGCCTCCTCTGCTTCCCTGCCTCCTTGCCAGCCTCACTCTAGTAAATCTTGGCCATCTCCTTCATTCTTATCCACCAAACCCCAACCAAGACACCTTCCTACCACCAGTTCTCCACCCTCAGCTGAATGTCTTTAGCCCACTCATCCCACCGGGTCTTGTCATCTAACAAAGAGGAATTGAGGCACCAATGTCCAGGCCCATCCCCACTTCCTCCAAAGCACCCCTGTTCCAAAAGCCCCCAGTGATCCGACCATGGACACCATTCCACCTCCAGTGACTTCCAAACATCGAGGCCCCAGCAGTTAGCCATCAAAATCCAGTCGATTCTTGTCCCCAGACCCCCTGTCCAATGTGTATAAACCCTCCTATTCCCCCAGCACTCCCTACCCACATCTACCAGTATACTTAGTCTTTCAACCTCCTCCCATACCCCCAGTCCTCCACTCCTGCTCTCAGCACCTTGTCCTCCATCAGTTCTATCCAATAGTATGTCCCAAACTATATTGAAATCTCCCTCAAGCATATCCACCCCAGCCTCTGCAAGACTCCCACTCTTCTGTAAACCTTTCACCCAATCTACCTGCTCACCCCATACTGTAGAGCAGTAGCAGGAGCCAACTGTAACTGACTCCCAGCCTGCATAAATCCACTCACCCCAGATCAGTCTCTCTCCCTAGCTCCTCATATCCTGTATCTCCCCTCTATCTTTCTGAACCAGAATCCCAACCTTGCCCTTCCAAATCGCCACACCTCCCCATTCCTTTGTCTATTCTATCTTATCAGAATCATCCTCACACCTTACACCCTGCAAGAGGAAGAGATCGGCCTCCAATCTCTTCATCCAAGTAAAAATGTTCCTTCGTCGAGCAGCACCCCATAACTCATTCACATTTAAAGAAAAAATGTTGGTTGTACTGTTCATAATGAAATATATTATGTTGTCAACTGAACTCTACTGCTCCATACTCATCTCCTCCTGTGCCATATCCAGATTGTATTCCGCAGCCACCTCCTCCTCTTCTGCCCTCTGAGCCTCCAATTCTGCCAGCAGTTCATTCATCTCTCCATCTGCCTTCTCCTTGAATTCCTCTCGGTATTCTATACATGCCTCCTGCCAGAGCTGCAGTCCATAATGCTTGTTCCAGCAGTATTCAGCCCTCTCTCCAGCAATGACTGCCATCTCTGCCTCCCTCTCCTTGTCCACCTCATACCCTTCCTCCTCTAGGTACACCACAAGAATTTCCACTTTCAATGTCTTCATCACTCCATCCCCCTGCAGTATCTCTGCCCAATGCTCATCACTCATCACTCACAAGTCCACCTCCCCCAACTCTTCTGCCACCAGGTTATTCATCATCCGGCACATCCAAAGTAAGTTCCCCACCTCCTTCCCCCCTGGAGTTGCTGGCCTCCCTCCATCCAACATTGTGGTGTCAGCTCCAGTACTTGCAGACTCATTCCATACCTCTGGGACATCCACTAGTTCCTCCTCACCAGCCGCCAACATCTGTCCCTCATATGCTGCCTCCAGAACTCTGAATTGTACCCTCTGGGCCCCTCGCATTGGTACATCTTCCACCACCCTATTTCGGGAAGCTGGGTTGTGTCTGATAAGAGGGGTAGGGGTAGGGGAGCCCTCCCAGTCCTCCTTCCAAACCTCTAGCGTGCCATCAGCATATGGGTCCTTACTAGTCTTCTCCTTATCCTCCCCTGCCTCCTTCCTGTCCTTCCCCTCCCCCTTGCCGGCCCAGACACTCGCATTGGCTCTCCCTGTGCCCTTCACCTTGCTTGCATCCCTCATTGGTCTGTTATCCAGCTTGGCCAGCAGCTCTTTCTGTCTCTTATGCCTCTGAGCCCTTTCCCACTGCTCCTTGGTCACTCGAATCCACTTTCCATCTACCACCTCTAAGTGTGTCGACTCCACGAAAGCTGCCCAAGCCTTTGCTTGCCTCTCTACAGCCCCATTCAACTCTTCTAGTATCTCTAATAAATCCTCCTCCTCCTCCTTGCTTCCCTTCACCCTCATCACCTTATACAGGATCACTCCCCAGACCATTGCCAAGGGCCAGTCCCTCGCCTTCCCAGTAGCTTTCTTCCCAGCCAGCTGAATTCTCACATCTACATCACCAGTCCTAAGCGAGGTCCCTTCCCAGACCCTGAATCCGACATCCACCACCTCTCCATATTCTGCCATAAAATCCTCAAATCTCTTTCTTGTCTCCATTGCCATCACCATCGGTACTCCTTTCACCAGCAGTTGGACCACTCTGGGATCCCACTTCAGGCAATATGCCATCAGAACACACACCTCCCCAACCACCAATCCAACCTTCAGTGCCTCCTCCAATGGTGCCGCCTCCTCAAAACCCACCTCCACTCCCTCCAGCCCCTTCAAAAACTTCACAGATGCAGCTCCTGCCACCTACTTAGTGATGAGCCCCAGTACCATTTTCACTGTCACTGCTAGGCCCCGGAAGTACAGTGTAACTGCAAATGCCGAGATTGATTTTTTGAGCAATGGGGCCACTGCCAGATCCATTACACCATCCGCCAAGTCTCCTTGTTTTCTAAGTCTCAGCTGCTCAGCCTCCCCATCAGCCATCACATCTGGATTTTTTTCCAGATTGACTGTCCCTCACCATTAGCAGTCACACTCCCCCCAGCCACTACTCCCCCAGCTCCACTGCCCCCCCTTCCAAGGGCCACTCCCCCCTGTACTGTCGCCTTCTCAGTCTCCTTGTCCTTCCTCAACCAGCCCTCCAGCCCTGATGCCTGCTGTCTCCCCTTCACCATCTCCATGAAGCTCACCCTCTCAGATCCTGAGCCTCCGCCACCTCCTCCACCTCTCCCACATCCCCTGGCCAGCAGCCCCCTCATACCCCCCCCCAGGCCAGGGCCCCTCCCCACCTGCTGCCAGTCGAAAGCACTTGGGCCACCCTGCCCAGTACGCACCTCAGGTTGCCTGTCAGTCACCATGTTATTAGTCTCTTTTCTTTAAAAACGATGTTGTAAGTGCTCTCCAAAGGTTGTGTAACCTGAATGGTACCAGAAAGAGGATGGTCACCTGACATTGTTATATGACCCATAGATTTTCTTTATTAAAATTGCCAAATAAAATATTTTACAGAGATACATATAACAAATTAAAATAAAATAAAAATAATAAAAAAAAAAAAAAAAAAAAAAAAAAAAAAAAAAAAAAAAAAAAAAAAAAAAAAAAAAAAAAAAAAAACAACAATCTGATCCTTTTGAAGGGCTGAACCCCTATGAGATTATGCTCAGTAGAGGCTAGTAGTTCAACCACTAACCAGTAGGTCTGTCAAACAAGATAATTGTTTCAAGCCTATAGCATCACAACTTTGGATTGGTGAAGAAAAGCATCTATGTCAGTGAGCGATTCCTATTAGTTGTTCCGTAAATTATTTGAGAACCATTATTTTCTATAGATATACCTATCAATTTGTGTATTCAAATATGTAGTTAGATGATAGTATTGTGCGTTTGCATTGTTTCCAAAAATCGTTTCTCCAGCAGTGGAAGAGACTATAACTCACCGGGAGGAGGTTCTGTCCTAATTACAAAGTGCGTCTTCTCCAGACCAGATCGTAAAGTCTTCATGGCTTTCTTCATCAGGCCTATATTCTGACATTTTGGTAGACCGTTTGGGGAGATGAGTATCGGTATGATGCAAACACAGAATGAACGGCGATTTCTTTTCTGTTACAATCAGTTTGATGTGCTCCATGCAGAATTCAGGAAAGCTAGCGTGGAGAATTTCGGATAATTTGCATCTGAACACAACCAATCCACCAGATAATACTTGCTGCTGCACGCCGTCCCTTTCGAGATAGTGGCCGCTGGTGCAAGGAATTTTGACAATGTCATAGTATCGTACGCCATAAGTCCTGTTCTTCACGTCACTACCTGTGTGGACTTGGATGCTTTGGAGCTGCCATTCGAACGTCACCGAAATTCCTGGTTTGGAAATTCAGAAGACAGTTGAAAAAAAGTGCACGGAAGAGAATAAAATGACCGCATTTCAGTTGCAAAACTCATCATTCTTATAAACGTGTCGTTATATAAGCCGAGTATCGACAAATAAAGGCGCAGTTTTATCACAGAATTACACTTGTATTCATCATTTATTTTCGACAATAACCTGCTATTGCATAGTTGCTGCAGGTTCTCATCAACCAACAAAGTCAACAAAATAACGTATGAACCCGAGCACCTTCTGTGATTGGTCCAGTGAAGAGAGAACGCATATACAGTAGCAGGCGTTGTTGTGTTAGGAACGCGTCGATGGTCGGTCGGAAACAGGATTCAAGATTCTTATTGCCATGTGAGCCATCCGCGAGCATTTGTGCTGAAATGTTCACAAACGAGTTCCCCGAGTGATGGTTTGCTGATGACATGGCCAATTTTCAAACACAGTGGATGCCTGTTTAAAAACCTGACGAGATAGTGCAACAACAACTGCGTGACATTTGACTTTCTCCATTCACTGGCGTCAAGATTTCAAATGAATAACTCGCGTCTAAATCGGTTAAACCGTCGAGATACATCGCTTCCTCCTGTGCTGTCCAACTTAGACGTTGATTCGATGTTGCAAGAATTTTCACTACGAGATCCGGTATCAATAGAACCTTTTGAAGCCAGGTGACCAATGCCATTGCGCCCTCATCGCCTCTGGCTTCAGGACATCAGCTTGAGCGAGGATAAGCAACTTCGTCGGATGGGACATAAATTTGCCATTTCCAGCGTGTGAAAGTTGTTGCCGAAGTTTTCCAGGAATATAAATCGACCAAGGCGCTGAAGACGATACCTCGTGCGAAGGATCAAATCGCGCCACAGGGGGAGAGATGCGTCATCCGCCTGACTGCCTTCTCGGCCAACAGTCTTGCCTTGACCGGCAATGCCTTCAATAGTGTACACAGGAGGTCTGTGTCCCTCTCTTCGCCATACGCCTCAAAACGCAAGTTATCTCGATAAGCTTCTCCTTCCGTTCGAAAAAATATACGGTGGGCTTGCCCTCCCCGCACCTAAACGCGGTTGAGATCGGCGGGATGACGGGTCAGGTACGACGGCGACGATGCCCAGTGGAAGTAGCTGAAGTTCTGAGAGCTGAGGCACCTTCCGTCTGTGAAGGCATGTGAATATGTATATACTTGTTGGTCAAATACCCATTTTTTTTTTATTTTATTTTTTCATGAGCACTTGGCCCCTTTATTAACTAATCTATAACAAACATATGGTTCTCATACTACACCAGTAGCCCCAACCCAACCCACCCCACCTTACCCTACCCCAACACACTCCCTCCCCCCCACTCTCACTCTCTCAAAAACAACTATTCTATTAATTATAGCAACCTGTCCATCACTCCTCTCACATATCTCTTCTACTAGGTGCTGATGGTGATTACTCTGAGGGTCTCATCCTCTCTATCAGTCAGACAAAATATCCACCATCACTCCTCTCACATATCTCTTCTACTAGGTGCTGATGGTGATTACTCTGAGGGTCTCATCCTCTCTATCAGTCAGACAAAATATCCACCATCAGCCTCTCCCACCTTGCCACCTTTTCCCCTAAGACCATCTACCTTCTATTCTTGAACACATATAGCCAGTATCCTGTCAGCTCTATCTATACCAATATACTCTACTAACTGCTTCCTCAAATTATTTCATCTACCCCCTTCTCTTTTTTTTTTTTTTTTTTTTTTTTTTTTTTTTTTTTTTTTTTTTATAGTCACTTGGACTTCTACCCCCTTCTCTATCAGTATGCTGTCTCACTCTCAGATAGTCCCCAACTCTCTCTTAGAAGTCATCAAATATCTCACACTCACCTAGTCAATGTTTGGATATTTGTATAATCTCTTTCTTTTACTTTATATTAAAATACTTCTCATACTTAAAACTTCCACCTTCTATCAAGTGTCTTGACTGAAAGTTCAATATGATATTTTTCCTCAAGATATACCACTATACTATTTAGAACTTTAGAGAAAGTCACTATCATACCTCAGTACTCTAAGATCATATTCTAGTCCAGTCTTAAGCCTTATCAATACTGACTATCTGCTAGCTCAAAGGCCACATATTCAGACCCATTCTTTGTTGATACCATACCTATACCAATGTCAAAATCTACCAGTAGTGAGCTACCTAATAGAAGTCTGTTCTATCTCTATATTACAAAACTTTATTAGGTCTCTCTCTTATTATCTCACTAATAGAGATTAATATGATGAGCTCTTTCTACCACTCTTCACTAGAATCTTCTATACTATAAGTGTCTACTCTCTCTCAGACCAACTATAGATAATAAGTTACTAGAGAATCCTTTAAGAGAGAATCTTACCTCTCAGACTCTCTATATTAAAGATATCCACTCTTCACTCTATAGCTTAATAGCTCTCTTCAACTACTAAACTCAAAGATAGTACAACTGTTTTGAGAAGTCTATCAGACCTATACCTTCTCTGTCTACTAGAGTCATCAAGATCTTCTAACTTATCTGGCTCCTTATTTTAGTATAAATCTAGTTCTTAGTTATCTTCAACAACCTCTTTACCATCTATACTGAAAAGTCTAAATAGTATACTAGATACTATAGCTTTGGCAACTAGTAGATATTCAGAATCAGCATACTATATGCTCATATTAGATAGTGATATTGAATTGAGTAAGAGCAATAGCAAGAGCAATGATATCTAGCTATCTGATATACATAATACTGATTGGGCTAGAGACTTAGATAACCATCAGTCTATAACTAAGTACCTCTTCAATATTGGCAAAAACAACAAAGGATTCATCATTTTATGGTAAATATGTAAGCAGAGTTCTGTGATAATATTATCAATACAAGTGGAGTACTAGGTATTATTATTGGCAATAAAGAAAGCCATTTGACTCTGTGAGCTTTTAAAGAAGCTCAGCTTTACTCAGGGGAACTCTACACTAATCAAACAAGATAACTAATCTATAATAGTACTTGCTAAGAATCTAGTATACTATAGTAGAATAAAACATATCAATATATAGTATCATTTTATATAGGAATATATAGAAAATAGTACTACATACCTGAAATATACTCTTATAGAGTATATGATCACTGATTCACTTACAAAAGCCCTTTCAAAGCTGAAGTTTAAATAATACATTAAAGAAATGGATCTTATGAGCTATATACTAGTATTCAATTAATCATAAGATATTTTTCAGATTGTAAAAAGCCTCTCTTACTATATTATATATATATTAACACTCCTCATCTATAAGAGGATTACATATATTACATTCTTTATTTATAGATAGATATTTCAGATATTTTGAGTATTATAGAATATGTTTCAATCTGCAAATATTTCTTAAATATAGAATTTTATAATAGTAATTTGGGTTATATATAGTTCTAGTTTTGTATACATTATGCATTGCTTTTATTCTAGTTTGTATTCTTTTTTTTTTTATCTTATTGAGCAGGAGTGTTAGGATAGTAACTCAATATATTAGTATATGATCTCATATCATTCTATCAGACTTATATCATTCATCAGTAAAGTATGAAATACATAATCTATATAACTTCAACAAAATGCCTCTCTCTTTACAATAATAAGCTTTATCTAAAGCCTAAGTGAAAAGAATCTTATATTGTACAAAATATAAAAAGAACTACCTTTTGACTATAAAACTATCAGATATAATCATCCCTATTACTATTTATTAAAACTAACTCAAAAAGTACTATAGCTAACTAAAAAAGTACTACTCTGGTCCTCAAGATCATAAGTATTATCTAGTAAACTATAGAAAGCTAATGGTATTCTACTGAGCAACTAGTTATGAAGAAATCCTTTAATAGTATTTAAAGTATCATATAGACTCACTTATTATAAATTTCATACTTTAGAGTCTATCAATATTATACTAAGTTTCAAGAGTATTTCAAGTTGAGAAAATTGCTAAATAAGAAAAATATAATCAAAAAAGAATAGATTACAGAGTACTAGATATTCTACCCCTAGATTACTATAGTTAAGTAGATCTATAAACTATTTAAGAATACTGAGCAAGCCCTAATCTATTTCTGAGAAGTAGTTTTAGAAGATTTCTGATAGGTGAAAAGATACTATTAGAGAATATAATCAAGTAGATTATATAGTACAAGAATATATAATTAATTAAAATATAGAAGTTTGAATAAGATGATTTAAGAGTGAAATTACTTATTTAGGAAGAAGTTATAATAGTTAATCTAAATTAAAAATAATTAGAAAATAGATATTTGATTATAGTATTTGAATCTAATTTCTGATATAGTATAGTATTATAGTTTAGCAGTTATTTGATCTCTCAGTTATATTATTTATATAATTATATGAAAAGTACAGTTATATAAATCTCTCAGATATAATGATCTCTCATCTACATAGATTTCACAGATATACTGATCTTTCAACTATATAAAATAACTCATAAGAAAAGAAGTTTTAACTTAGTTACTATATAGTTAGTAAACTTGTAAATATTCTTAATATCTAGAATAAATAAATCTCAGATTGAAATAGTTTAAGTAAAAAGATAAGAAACTAGTAAGTCTGTAGACAGATATACTTCAAACTTACTCATCCCTATACTTAAGAACTTCAAGGAGTTAAAGAAGATCAAGTATTTAAGATAAAAAAATCTACTATACTTCTATCAATATATATTCACTATATTACATTAAATAAAACTATCTAAATAATTATTATAAACTTATTGTATTTTATATTTATAATTGGAAAACTTAACTAATATAAAATATATTATTATTAATAAAGTTAAACTTAAGAATAATATAATTATTCTATAAATTAAAAGAAAGTCTATACTAAATTTTTTTATTTTAACTAATATTTTCAAATGATTATATTAATTAAATTAAATTAAATTAATATACTAGTTTATTTATATAAGATAAATTTATAAGCTAAAATTTACCAAATATGAATATATTTTAATTTAGTAATTTTTTTTTTTTTTTTTTTTTT